>LPNX010921363.1:96998-120119 GCA_001517045.1 Pseudotsuga menziesii
AGGGACGTAAAGGTGTTAGTGGTAAGGGGAGACATAGGTGTGTGAGAGAGAGAAAGAATGAATGGGGTAGTGGGGTGTTAGGGAGAGAGCAGGGGTGGGCGATTAAAGGTAGGGACAGGAGGAGGGCGGATTAGAGGTAGGGAGAGTAGGAGGGGGGGTTAGTAATAGTTATGGGGAAGAGGGGAGCATGGGGGACATAAAGTAATTTTAGTATTGGTATAACTTACAAAACAAAACTCATTGTAGTAGTTTAAAATGTGCATGCATTATTGTTCATTACAACGAGCACAGGATTTTTATAAATTCAAAAATGTATTTCCTCCAAATGATAAGGAAGAGCCTTTATCCATGCTTGCATGGCGTTCTTATGCCTATGTGTCTGCTTTGGACTTTGCTTCGGATTCAACATGCCTATGCCTTGGAGTATGATAAAAAAATGGCTAATTCATCATTATATATAAATTTTCAATATGATCATGTTTAGTCGTTGGTTACAATATGCTACACACCTCCATTTTTTATGAAATTTTAGAAATAGATATAGTTTTTTTTGCAGATTCCAAATATGTAAATTGTAACAAGAATAAATATTTTTTCTTTTTTTTTCTTATTTATCTTCTGTTATCACTCCTCAACTCAAAAAACACACTATTAGGGTTTCTTCCATAACTCTTTCATTTCTCAACCATTAAAAAAAACATTGTATGGTGCAGTAAAGAACACTGACGTCTACATACTATAAAAAACCCATTTCCAAATAATTGCATTAAGACATTCAAACATTGCACCCATAATTGATGTACCTTTTTCGTGGTTTGATCTCTTAGATAATTATAAAAAAAATAAAAAATTATTTTTATTATTGGAAAAAAATTCATGCACTTTTACTATATGTTCTCTATATGCATACCGATTTTTGTAAATTTATTCTATCATTTAGTCACTCAGAGGCGGCACCCACAAAAACATATACCTTATAATTTGTTCCAAAAATAAAAAGTGTCTGTTAAAAAATATCTAACATTAGATAGTTAACAACATTTTCAATAGAAAAAAATTATTTATTTGGAAACATCGCTCAATTTCCTACATTTCTTGTTTTTTACTCATTGCAAGATTCATTGTGTTAGTGTCTCAAAATATCCATGCAAGTTGATGGATGCCTGTTTTTTCAGTTTTCTATTGCATCTAACGTGTCAAAATAGACCCTCATCAGCGTGCACACACCCATAATTTCTTTAGAAATTAGGGTGGGAAATGAGGTTAGGAAGGTAGTTGGAATGGAATTAATTCCATCAATTCCTAAGTTCATTCCCAGGCATTTTTGTATGATTTTTAACAAAAATGGACCTCGATCGAGGGTTTCATAATTACCTCGAACAAGGTTTTAATAGTAGCTCGATCGAGGGTTTATTAGACCCTAAATCAAGGGTTTAATAAACCCTCGATCGAGCTTATGTTGAAACATCGATTGAGGGATTTCAATACCTTGATCGAGATCCATACCTCAATTGAGGGCCTAAAAAATAGAGAATTATTCCTCTTACAAGAAAATTAATGTTTCTTTGCGCCTTCTAGGGGTGTAAACCCTGCCATTCATGGCACATAATTGAGCAGAGTTCATACCGATAGATTCATCACCGAATCTTCTATCCATTGAGGTATCATGCAAGTGTTTTGGCATTCATATGGTTTTTTTAAATTAGTTCTAAAACTTACACTTAGAAAACCTAACAACAACTTTGAAGCAACTCAAAGAAAAATACGCAGGGTAAAATATACACATCCAAAAATTTCTTAAAAATGTACATCTCACACATCGACGTCTCCTCTTCAAAAGGGTATATTTGGTTTTTCATTTTTTTAAAACAATGAAAAAAAGATGAGATTGACACACATGTGTATAAAATGATGCTGAAATCAGATGTGGTCACTTTCGAAAAATAATAAATAATTGTATTTGTGAAATAAATTAACAAAAAAATATGGAGACCACAGTGCATTTTGTGTAGATCATGCTCATATATATATATATATATATATTTAAGGTTGAATTATTGGGGTGGGACATGAGGAAATTATTAACTTCTTTGAATTTTTAAGGTCACACAATTCATTAAATGTGAAATTTCACACATTAAATGACATCAAAATATTTTTTTTTAAATATCATTGGGAACCCAACATTATATTCTACAATTTGTTTTTTTACTACAAGTCAAAATTCACATGGAATATATGCGTTTCGAGGGCTTCTATCTAAAACATGAGTAAAACATCAGGTTTTCATTTCCAAATTGGGCAAAAAGTGTTACCCACCTTCATAGAATCACCGGGGGAAAACATAGAAAAATTAAAAAAATAGCTTTGGTAGGATGGGATAAGGTATGCCATCCAAAGGACATGGTAGTTTTAGGCCTTAGGGATCCAGAGATAATAAGCGAGGTCCTAAGAGACAAAATATGGTGGAGGTGGTGCAACCATACAAACGAGTCGTGTGCTAAGATGTCGCATATTAAGTATACCCAAGACAAGTCGGGAAATGATTTTATCAGGATAACTGATGAGAAAATAGGCTCCCACATATGGATGAGCACCCAATGAAATAAAAGTCTTGCTCATGACTGAAGCTTTTGGGAAGTAAAAAATGGCCATGAAGCAAATTTTTGGGATGATTCATGGAATAAATTTCCCAAGCTTACAAACAACCCCAAATGGAATATGGGAACGGAAAGATATTTAGGAGAAGGAAGGATCATAGTGTTCCAGTATTGGTATGAGATTAAACCAATAGTGGGGACTATAGGGAATGGCAAGGACAAGAATGGTGGGAATGGTTAACAACCGCAGAAGAGACAAAGGAGCTACATGACATGCTCAATGAAAGATGCACATAAAGAAAAGAAGAAAAGTAAGTTAATTTGGGATTAATCTCCGAGGGTAGTATTGAGTATAAATAAGGCTTAAAACATAAAGACCAGAAGTAGGGAAACCCATGAAGATATTTGGATTAAGATATGGATCATGAATCCTTGGAAAAAAAATGCCACCTTCAACTAGATGGTAATAAAGAGAATAAATTTTATAGGGAACAATATTGTAGTGCCCCTCCTATACTTAGGTGCCAATGTGTGCAGAGATTTTTTTTTTTTTTTTTACACTATTACTACAAAGGAGTCAAATCTGTTAGCAGCAACCTTGTTAAGAAAGATTCATGCACATTGTAAAACAATCATTTGAGAATTATCTTTAACGTAATTCACAACATGCCATCATCGTAGTGCCCTGAAGACGGCTTACTGTACATTCTATAAATTAGTAAGATAACAGTAACATTTTTTCCAATTATCTTTTACAGTATTACCTTCCTATACAAAATTAAGGATTTAGGAGCAATCTTCCCTAAATAGTCATTCTTAGATTCAGTTCATACATAATAAGACTTTCTACAACTTCCTCATCATGAGGACAAATAAGAAGTAATATACCAAAAGCACCTAAGATAACAATGTCAAGGACCCTCAAATTGTGACATCCCAAATGAACTGGAATTGAGTCTTAGAAGGGATGCAAACCGTTTCATTCTACATTAGGACGACCAATTTAAACTCATTTTTACATTGCTTGATCCTAAAACATCAAAAACATAAATATTCTTTATTTTTCCCATGAGATCCTTATGCCATATTACCCTCCTCCTAAACCAACTTAGTCGTAAAGGACAATTCGTAATACAACAACAAAGAGAGAATAGGAGGTTATTATCATTACATCCATATGCCACTTATTTTATAATCAGGCCATATAGGAACATAAACAGGTGCATAAAGGTTATACCCATTTATAGTCATCTTGAGTCCATTCATGTTTACCTTGAGTCCATTTCTTGCAGGATGACTCAACTATTTGTCCTGCAAGCGCATCATTACTCCTATACACCCACAATAGCTATAATTAACAAAGGCATGACAGGTATGATGTCTTGCTCACCTAATAATATACCAACGAGCTTTAAATTATGCATGAATAAAAAACCATAACACCAAACTTATAGTATTTGTTTACACTTTCAAACACAAGCATTAGGTGAAGGGACAAGGATTTTCCCGCTGCGGCTGCTAAGAAGACAATTGAGTTAGATGGTTACAGTTCAACGAATAAAAGAACATAATCTATTGCATATTCAATTAAATATACACAGTATGGTGCTTTACCATACTATCATCATACACAGAATGGTGCTCTACCATACTATCATCATATGCATCCTCGTTGCGACACCCCTCACAGTTTATTATTAGACTATTTAAAGAGGAAATACATAAATGCCACTAAACATGTCATGAAGTCTATTCATTTTATTATTGCATCTAGTAAATTTAACAACTAACACTAACAAATACCAATCAAAAGTTAAAGAATGATCCGACTGAAAACTTTGCTTTGACTTTCCACCCAACCAGCTGACTCTATCTAGCGTGCATTCTTCCGCCTAGAGTCACCCCTGAGCTTGGGCGACGAATTCACTAGGTTCGAGAGACAAGTAACTCTTTTGCAAAGCTTTTCTGGACAATGTATAATCCTCAAATCGATATTATGACATATCTTAGTATTTTAATCATAATTTCCACTCCAACTAAAACTCTATTTTTATCAAGAATATGAAGGCTACTTCCTCAAAATACCAACTCTTAGATTCCTTAACATGGAACATAGTTTTTTGAATAATCACAAAGCATTCCATCCCTGTTATAGTAAGGGAAAAGGGATTAACTCTTTTGGTGAACAATCTATTTAATCCCTTGAAAAGATGTGTAGTGGCTTCCTTGTAGTGAGCCACTAATTCTTCTTACCTTTACATAAATATTAATATATTATTGATAAAAATATTCTCATATAATATTAACGTTAGATAGACTTGAACTTAGTCATATTCTAAAATATATCAATCGAGCCTTATCATCATTTATTTAGATTTTGGTAATGACTTGCACATCTCTTAAAGGCCTGGAAAGAAGACTAACACATCCCATTATGTGGTATCAACCCCCATAGTGCATCGGATCGAAGGTTAATACGAAATGTGTCTAGACTTATGGCTTATTGGTCAAAGGTTAAGGTAGGTACATCAATACAAATGAAGAAAAAGGCACATGCAATTTTTTTTTCCTCCAGATCCACAATAATAAACCAAAATGCAACAAGGATTGAAAAAAAAACTCAGATATTGGGTCTATATACTCAGACCCTACCCAAAACATGACGATTCTGATACTTACGATGCATATCTTGGAAGTACAACTTTGTATAACTCATTTATCATATCTATACATTATAAAATACAGATACTGGAGCTTATCCTAACCAACACATATAGCGTTGACACATACCATATATTTGGTTTAAACCAATACTTAGATCCGATTCCAACCCAACACAAAGAGGGTTGCCTACATAAGGATCTGGTTCAATCTCATCGTAGATCCTATTTCAAACACAGAGGGTTACATAGAGTATCATATAATAGGACTCTGACTTTAAAGGTAAAGTATAGTGATTTCCAACGTTAAGTAGTGGATAAAACAAATAGGTCTGACTCTTCAATCCAAAATGTACATCAGTTTCAAGCATAAAAACTGGATCTAGCCTCTCAAATCAAGAGTGTAGCGAAATCTAGAACGAAATGCAGAGGATAGAAAATGAAGTATAGTGATTCCAACAATTGGATCTCGCTCTTTAAACTTCAAATGAACAGTAATTTCAACAATACAAAGAAGATCAGAATGAACAATAGAGATCTGGATCTTTAAACTTCAAACGGATAGTAATTTCAACAATACACAGAAGATCAGAATGAACAATAGCGATCTGGCTCTTTAAACTTCAAATGGACAGTAATTTCAACAATACATAGGAGATAAGAATGAATAATAGCGATCTGGCTCTTTAAACTTCAAACGGACAGTAATTTCAACAATACACAGGAGATAAGAATGAACAATAGCGATCTGGCTCTTTAAACTTCAAACAGACAGTAATTTCAACAATACACAGGAGATAAGAAAGTAGCATAGGGATTTCACAAAGGATCTGAAAGCCGTGGGGTGCAGACGTTGGGCAAATCAAATTCTTACGTTCAGAGTCGGTGCATGTACCAATGCTTAGAATGGGGAAAATGACCTGCATAAACCTTATATCGGAAAGGAATTTCTAAATACGCCACACTTTACATAACATGTTACCCTACACACTATGGATCATGTAGATATTTAGGTAATCGAAAATGCTGAAAAAATTGATACATATTTTAATAAAAACAATCTATAGATCTAGTAGCATGTTGAGCAATCAAAATACATAAGTTTTGGATCATGCCTACTTTTTCTGCAGAGTTGGGTGATACCTCGTTTGCGTATATTGGAAGGGTCGTATGAAGAATGTGGATCGATTACTCCTGCAGGTCTCCATCCCCCCGCTCTTATCACGCCCCAGAAAATCCATCTATATATATATCAGTCGGGTTGAAGCTTAAACAGCCGGGCGACTTTTCCCAAAAAAGGTTCCCCTTTACAGCTTGCATTTCACCTCTATAAAAGGTCGCAGAGTTTTCAAATTCTTCTCTTCCCATGCATGTGGGATAAACGATATTGCCTTAGACAATGAATTCATAATTCGGCAACTAACTTCACTTTTAGTATAATTTACCTTTTCTAGTTTTTATCTTAGCTTTCTCTTTAACCTTTCTAATTATTCATCTTAGCTTTTTCTTTATTTGTACTACCCTTTCCATTTAACTACTTTAACCCTTTTTAAAGGTGGAGAGCATTTGAGAAAAAGTGGAACATTCCCATTTTTAAAATATAAAGCTCTCACATGACCCCTTCCCCTAAAGCACTAAAAAAAACATTATTCTTTCTTCTTTTTAAAATAATGCCCAATAAAGTCAAACTTTACAAAAGTCATAAAATGAAAACTATGCCCCTTCATTTAATATTGGTCGTGCATCATCTATTAAATTTTTTTCCCTTATAAATGTATCACGTGGTGTTATCCTTTTTAATATATATAAATATATATCTATTAAAGAGTAATTTTCATAAGAGCCTTGAATTATCTCAGCATAAATATATAATGTGGTAAAAAAAAGAGCTTTCCAACTATGCACAAGGCATTATGTAAATTAATATACGAGTTAGCTCTTCCTACTTCAACCGTTGCACGGTTCTCTTTTTCCGGAAATCCCTTTCCCCCTTGTGGATTCATCGCCAAATGTCATTTTAATCATTCGAAGCTTTCAGTCGTTAACCCTATTAATTATAACCATAACTTGACAGAGGTTAATAGTGGATACTTACAATGATTCTTACTTACACTGTGAGATCTAGGTCGAGGTGGCGAGGGATGCTACATCCTCTCCCCCTTGAATTAACACCGTCCTCAGTGTTACCAGTTTTCCCAGCCTTGTCTCTTTTTCTTCTTCAGGTTCTTAACACCTGCTTTTATATTCTTTAATCCCTCTTGACAAGTGGGATTAGGTCACCAAACCTGCATTTTAAGCATATATATGCATGTCTACTATATCGACATTGTTATCAATGTAAAACTCAGGAATCTAACATCATACAATTTTCATAACATGTCAGTTATATTGCCAATAAGGAAACATATAGATACCATTTTACCTGTATTGCACATACCTTTCCATTACTTTATTTTCAAGTCATAAGTTTTTAGTTATTACTTATTTACAACCTTATACTATATAGTTTAATAATTTATTTTGTTTCTCCAGGTGATATCAAGGGTGCCATGATCGTCTTCATGCCCTTCAAATATCCCACTTTCCGTGGTGCCATGATATCAAGGGTGCCATGATCGTCTTCATGCCCTTCAAATATCCCACTTTCCATGGTGGGGAGTTAGTGCGATGGCTGAGACCATGTTAACTCAGTCCAATCCACACTGTAGAGAGACTCATGGTTATTGAGGAATGAGTTCAACACCTCATTGCGCGCCCCTCAGTTAATCCTCGTGAGTGACCGAGTCCGCGGCCTACCCTCACGGCAGCATGCCTCTTGTAGGTAAAAGCCTCTCTCACTTTTCAACCTGCCACATGGAAAATATGTGCTCACCATACCGATACTCTCCTTCCCCAAGGACCCCCGAGCTGAATGGGGTTGCAGGAAGAAGTACCCAAGCACGATCATAGTGTGTAGAATCACTAAGGGCCTCCCAACCCTGTTCACACCTAATGAACCAAACTCTCTACAGCCACCATCTGCCTCTGCCTTCATCCGTCCAACATTAGGGTAAAAATCATCCGATATCCAATCTTCTAATTTAGGATTTCTTTACTTAACTATTCTTAAATTCCATTCCTAGATTTTTTCTTTTCGATTTGCTATTTTTTGTGTGTGCAATGTGTTAATTATTAAAATCTTCTTTTATTTTGTTTATCGTGATTTCTTCTTTTTTTTCTTTTTTTTTTATGTCATAAGGTTGCACTGTAGCCCAAGTTCATAAGCAAATCTACTTTCATGTCCTTGAAAGATTTGTTTCATACCTTGCGATTATGTATGAGAGATCAATAGTCTCTATGTTTGCACAGCCTGATTTCCTAGGATTCTCTTGCATGCCCGATATTACATTGTATCTAACCACAATTTTTCCATCTGGTTTCTGCATTCACTTAGCACTCATTCAATAGTTAATGGAATCTAATTGGATATTCTTTAAGAAAACCATATTCTACTTTATAAGAGATCGCAACAAAGCATCTTATATCCTCATTCACCATTACTTCTAAAGCAAAGCGATAGCAATTCCAGGATAAGTTTTTACCTCATGTTTATGTTCATTTAGGCCGCAAGCTCAAATGCTATTGCTGTGCGCACCTTTAAGGGGAGCATCAAGGGTCTGTTCCTGTTGTTTTTATGGACCCAAAACTTGAGAAGTTCCCATGACTCCATTGTCCCAACCAAACAATTGTTCTTAGTTAACAGCAATTTGTTCATAAAGGTGTTAGCAGTTGTGCCTTACTACTAACATTCATTTGGCATATTTTTGTATATCTACATAATCCTAACAATATGCATTTTTTTTAATATAGTCATTTGCACATAATGAATTTAGCTACACTTGCTAGGATTTTGGGAAAATATATTTATTCCTTTAAATGATTTATTCATCAAATTCATTGATAGATACCTTGTCCCCTTGGCTTACTTTACAGGACATGATGGGACTTCTAAAAAGAGTGAAAACATTTCCTTATAAGTCACCTTTTATTCCTTTCTTATTAGCAAACAGAAGATACAGAACATCAAATTCCTATTTGGCAGTTCCTTACCAATACGTATCAGTTCGTTAACAGCCAATCCAACTATTAATGTAAGCCCTAAAGGTTGCTTCTCAAAATAATTTTATTTGTCTTGTGCGCATTTATGCAGACTTCCATACCTCTACAAAAAAAAATTGTGCAACTCAAAAAGGAGAGGTTACGTTTGTCTTAATCGTGGATAAAAGGAAAAATGTCTTCAAAATAAACAAAATATCAACATACCTCTGTACTCACCTTGTTGGGCCTCACCTTGAAGTGGACAGCCTATTCCTGCATAACTACAAGGTCAACCAATACATAATTACTTGAAGTTGCTACATTTTAGAGTACTTGTGTTGTAGATTCCTGTTATCTCAAGCCAACTTGATCGTCAATTTACAAAAAAAACGAAATAGGTAGAATCATTTTTGAGCCCAATAGGCCCGAGTGTTTTGACCTTTGCTCTGATACCATGTGTAGTGCCCCTCCTATACCTAGGTTCCAATGTGTGCGGAGATTTTTTTTTTTTTTTTTACACTATTACTACAAAGGAGTCAAGTCTGTTAGCAGCAACCTTGTTAAGAAAGATTCATGCACATTGTAAAACAATCATTTGAGAATTATCTTTAACGTAATTCACAACATTCCATCATCGTACTGCCCTGAAGATGGCTTACTGTACATTCTATAAATTAGTAAGATAACAGTAACATTTTTTCCAATTATCTTTTGCAGTATTACCTTCCTATACAAAATTAAGGATTTAGGAGCAATATTCCCTAAATAGTCATTCTTAGATTCAGTTCATACATAATAAGACTTTCTACAACTTCCTCATCATGATGACAAATAAGAAGTAATATACCAAAAGCACCTAAGATAACAATGTCAAGGACCCTCAAATTGTGACATCCCAAATGAACTGGAATTGAGTCTTAGAAGGGATGCAAACCGTTTCATTCTACATTAGGATGACCAATTTAAACTCATTTTTACATTGCTTGATCCTAAAACATCAAAAACATAAATATTCTTTATTTTTCCCATGAGATCCTTATGCCATATTACCCTCCTCCTAAACCAACTTAGTCGTAAAGGACAATTCGTAACACAACAACAAAGAGATACTAGGAGGTTATTATCATTACATCCATATGCCACTTATTTTATAATCAGGCCATATAGGAACATAAACAGGTGCATAAAGGTTATGCCCATTTATAATCATCTTGAGTCCATTCATGTTTACCTTGAGTCCATTTCTTGCAGGATGACTCAACTATTTGTCCTGTAAGCGCATCATTACTCCTATACACCCACAATAGCTATAATTAACAAAGGCATGATAGGTATGATGTCTTGCTCACCTAATAATATACCAACGAGCTTTAAATTATGCATGAATAAAAAACCATAACACCAAACCTATAGTATTTGTTTACACTTTCAAACACAAGCATTAGGCAAAGGGACAAGGATTTTCCAGCTGTGGCTGCTAAGAAGACAACTGAGTTAGATGGTTACAGTTCAACGAATAAAATAACATAATCTATTTCATATTCAATTACATATACACAGTATGGTGCTTTACCATACTATCATCATACACAGAATGGTGCTCTACCATACTATCATCATATGCATCCTCATTGTGACACCCCTTCCCTGCGCTCACAATTTATTATTAGACTATTTAAAGAGGAAATACATAAATGCCACTAAACATGTCATGAAGTCTATTCATTTTATTATTGCAGCTAGTAAATTTAACGACTAACACTAACAAATACCAATCAAAAGTTAAAGAATGATCCGACTGAAAACTTCGCTTCGACTTTCTACCCAACCAACTGACTCTATCTGGCGTGCGTTATTCCACCTATAGTCACCCCTGAGCTTGGGCGACGAATCCACTAGGTTCGAGAGACAAGTAACTCTTTTTCAAAGCTTTTATGGACAATGTATAATCCTCAAATCGATATTATGACATATCTTAGTATTTTAATCATAATTTCCACTCCAACTAAAACTCTATTTTTATCAAGAATATGAAGGCTACTTCCTCAAAATACCAACTCTTAGACTCCTTAACATGGAACATAGTTTTTTGAATAATCACAAAGCATTCCATCCCTGTTATAGTAAGGGAAAAGGGATTAACTCCTTTGGTGAACAATCTATTTAATCCCTTGAAAAGATGTGTAGTGGCTTCCTTGTAGTGAGCCACTAATTCTTCTTACCTTTACATAAATATTAATATATTATTGATAAAAATATTCTCATATAATATTAACGTTAGATAGACTTGCACTTAGTCATATTCTAAAATATATCAATCGAGCCTTATCATCATTTATTTAGATTTTGGTAATGACTTGCACATCTCTTAAAGGCCTCGAAAGAAGACTAACACATCCCATTATGTGGTATCAACCCCCATAGTGCATCGGATCGAAGGTTAATACAAAATGTGTCTAGACTTATGGCTTATTGGTCAAAGGTTAAGGTAGGTACATCAATACAAATGAAGAAAAAGGCACATGCAATTTTTTTTTCCTCCAGATCCACAATAATAAACCAAAATGCAACAAGGATTGAAAAAAAAACTCAGATGTTGGGTCTATATACTCAGACCCTACCCAAAACATGACGATTCCGATACTTACGATGCATATCTTGGAAGTACAACTTTGTATAACTCATTTATCATATCTATACGTTATAAAATACAGATACTGGAGCTTATCCTAACCAACACATATAGCGTTGACACATACCACATATTTGGTTTAAACCAATACTTAGATCCGATTCCAACCCAACACAAAGAGGGTTGCCTACATAAGGATCTGGTTCAATCTCATCGTAGATCCTATTTCAAACACAGAGGGTTACATAGAGTATCATATAATAGGACTCTGACTTTAAAGGTAAAGTATAGTGATTTCCAGCGTTAAAATATAAAGCTCTCACATGACCCCTTCCCCTAAAGAACTAAAAAAAACATTATTCTTTCTTCTTTTTAAAATAATGCCCAATAAAGTCAAACTTTACAAAAGTCATAAAATGAAAACTATGCCCCTTCATTTAATATTGGTCGTGCATCATCTATTAAATGTTTTTCCCTTATAAATGTATCACATGGTGTTATCCTTTTTAATATATATAAATATATATCTGCTAAAGAGTAATTTTCATAAGAGCCTTGAATTATCTCAGCATAAATATATAATGTGGTAAAAAAAAAGAGCTTTTCAACTATGCACAAGGCATTATGTAAATTAATATACGAGTTAGCTCTTCCTACTTCAACCGTTGCACGGTTCCCTTTTTCCAAAAATCCCTTTCCCCCTAGTGGATTCGTCGCCAAATGTCGTTTTAGTCGTTCGAAGCTTTCAGTCGTTAACCCTATTAATTATAACCATAACTTGACAGAGGTTTATAGTGGATACTTACAGTGATGCTTACTTACACTGTGAGCTCTAGTTCGAGGTGGCAAGGGATGCTACAAATATAATAAAAAAGGATTTTGAGTGCCCTATGCAGTGCCCCCTATGCCACAATGAAGAGGAGAAAATTAGCCTCCTTCTGGATGAATTCCCCTTCTCCTCGGATCTCTAGGATAGGGAGGAGATCATTTTTAGTAGATATGATAGATTCAAATGCCATTCATATCAAATGCTCAAGAACTAGAACATAAAATAATCTTAAAATCATACCTTCAACTTGATTTGGGAAATGTTCCCAAGGACTTTGTCATGGGTTCTATGGAAGGAGAGGAACAATGAAATCTTAAATGAAAAGAAATCCACAACATTCATGAGACAATGAGGAATAATCAATGGATGTACAAGGACAAGGAGCTATTGAAAGGGAGGCCTGAATAGCAGAAGGTTGGCGGCTCAGTAAATATGACTTATGGGGGATACGAAAGAGAGCTCTGGCCCTTCATACAGTTATCCTAATTTCATGGTATCCACCACCAAAAGGAACTTACAAGATTAATTTTGAAGGAGGCTCGAAAGGAAAGTGTGGTCTGGTGAGGTATGGTGGAGTCTATAGGGACTCCACATGCGTGATCTTGTATGTTTACTACGATTCCATTGGTCTCAACTCAAAAAATACAACAGATCTAGAAGGCCTCCTATAAGGCCTCAGGATTGTTTCCAGATCTGGATGGCTATCAATGAAGGTGGAAGGAGACTCTCAAGTCATCATCCATGTTGCCAAAAATTTAACCAATGGGTAAAAGGCAAGGAAAGTGGAAATCAAATCACACATACTGAAAATATTGGAAACATTGGGAGCCCTACTGTCCATGAAATGTTCTTGGAATTTCATCTGCGTTAGGATAGGGGCTAATAAAGTTGATGACCTCATGGAAAATGTGGGTGTAGGAGGAGGAAATTGCATTAGAGAAGGAAAACTGCAAGATATTGAAGGTGTGCATTGGGTAGACCAGTGCCTCCATCTAGCCTACAATGATCACATGGTGATAGGATGGGAAGGAATGGTCGAGCAGGGGACTCATAGCCATCTCACAATCCCACAACTCCATGGGTTATATTCATCTCACCTATTGTAATATCGATGGAGCAAGGAAAATCAAAGGACGTCCCATCTCTATCCATGATACAGGTTGACAATCATTACAGTTGCTGGGGATATTCGGTGAGGATACAATAAGGTTCTCACCTGAGTATTTTGGGAATCAAATTATGAATAATATCAAGACTGGTACAACATAAGAAGTTCAACGGAAAGTCAATATTGATGAAATAATGAACCACCCAATTTTAGCAATTATGGACTACCTTTCTATAAAGTTGGATGCACATCGAGGTCTCTCATACCTAAATTTGCTTCGATCATAGCTTGTTGTTTCTATTACAATCAGAGTGAACCACTTGAGCCAAATTATTTCCTAGCTAAAAATCAATCGAGAGGAGATGGTGCCAAGGGGGAAGTAGGGTGATATTGCTGCTACTACATCGTCAGCTACCTAAGGCTAAGGTAGGAAAATGGAATCTAAAATATATATGATGAGAGTGTGGGGAAAAATGACTCGAGGCCATACACAGGCTCAAATTGCTACTACCTTCTTCCTACAATGAATTCCAACAGTCGTTCGCAACAAGATTGAAGTGATGAAAAAGGAGTTGTGGGAGAGGGTAAAGGCTCCCATGATGGATGAGATATAGGATTTGGTAAAGGAATGGATGATGGACCCTGGCACTGTGATGGGGAGGGAGTAGAACTCTGAACTCCTAATGATGGCATATTTGGTCATGAAAAACCTTATGTCCCATGTGATAATGGAGGGATAAAACAAGACACATGGTGAAATGGAGTCGGTACAATCCTAAAAGGAACACCATGAGTGATGCACATAAATTTTGACCTCATTGGAAGAAAATTGAGACTAAATTTGTATGTCCCACCCCCTCGGGTTGTAATGGAGGAGAGAATAGTAACGCTAAAGGAAAGAAGCTCGAAGCGAAACCCAGGATTGAAAGGGAAGGTGGGAGATGATTAGTACATGCACACAAAATGCCACGACGGAGGAGACGCAAAGCATGGACATTCCTAAGATTAGTTTTGATCGAGTTAATTCTTTTATTTTAGATGCAACTAAGCTATGATAGTTTTTCTTTTCATGAAAGAAGTAGATTAGCTAGAAAGGGACTAGTATTTTTTGTATTCCCACCAAGTAGAGACTGAAGATGGAAGGATGAAATAGTTTTTGGAAGTGTTGTGACGCTATCCTTGACAAAAATTTGGTTGTTTGCTATGTAATTTGTTTCTTCTATTAATATAGATTTTAATTTACAAAAAAAAATTCAAGTTTGTTAATAGGATTGCTATATAAACCAATAATGAGATCAATATGGATACTGAGATTGTAATAGTATTTAACTTCAGTTGTAATAATATAGTTATATTTATCCATGAATATAGTTGAATGTAGCTATATAATAATATTTGATATGAGGATATAAATTTGATAATTTGTTATGTGAAAAAATGTTCTTTTTTTTAAAGATAAGGATTTTGAACCTTGGTCTCTAGATTAACATAATCCTAATAACCTTACTAATTAACAATAGACCATACATAAATGTTGTTAACAAACACACGATGCATGCATTTAATTTAGCAATGATCTAACTTTATTGCATTAATTTCAACAATGCATTGTTTTTTTTTATTTACATGTATACATTTAATTTATCAATTTAATAACAAAACAACAAATTAAAGTTTTGGTTTCTCTATTTTAGTGTATATGGTAAAAAAATTGGTGTTTTTAATATGAGCATGGATCATCAATGATCGTGATAATAGTTAGAATACTTAAGATTTTTTCAAACAATTAAGCGAAGTATGACAAAGGGATAGAACAAAAATAGAAAAATAATCATCAAAATATACAAAATAACAGAGAATACATGATGGTAAACAAAAGAGAATACAAAGGTTGAAGGGATCATTAGAACACAAAGAAGAATGAAAAAACTCGAAGGGATAATATTAATGTAGAACAAAGGGAAAACCTTAGAAGAAAAGAAGCTAAAAGAAAAAGGTAACAAGAAAATAACATCCACTAAAACTTGCTTAGGGTTTGGTAATCCATAAGTCACACGGATTAATATTGGCTAAGGAAACCATAAACATGGAAACAAAGAACGATAGTGACTCAAGTTTATAGAAATAAAAGGTTTGGATGGTATTCGAATTCAACCTTCTTTCACAGATGATCAAGATGAGAAGATGGAAAAGAGAGCAAAAGTGGCATCAACACGAAGGAAGAAGAAAGATTAATGGCAATCACATTGTAATGTATTTGTATTTAAACCTTACATAGCCTTATATTCTTTGATGTACAACATCAACCAAGAGGTTGACATATATCGTATTTAAACATTATATTTATTGATTTGTATATTATGTTAAATCATTGCATTGTTTTGACGTGCACATCATTGGAGCCTGTATAGACCCATATAACTTTGGTTCCATGAAGCGCCCAGAGAGATCCAATCCCTTGAGGTGCGAATATTTGATTCACTTTTTCACTCAAAAAGTGGTTTGATCAAATCCCTTATGTGCAAACCCTCTTTTGAGTGAAAAATAAAAGAAATATTTGCACCTCAAGGGATTTGATCTCACACAACCCTTCATAGAACCGGAGTTAAATATGTGTTTACTTATTTAAATATATAGTGAAAATTTGAAACATCACATGTACTTTATAGATAATTCAAAGTTATGTTTTTTTTTTCGACTAGGGGAATCAGCAACTGGGGACGGGCTGGTACTCACGTGACATGGGGTCCAGGGATCCAATCCCGCTACCACTATAACCCTAGGTGCAGCCACATGGCCCGAACCATGGTGCATGGGTAAATTTGGGGGGGATTTGAACACGAGACCTTCCATTTACAAACAATTCCACTTTAGCACTTGCTCTGCTCCCCCACGGGCACAATTCAAAGTTATGTTATTGAACTATAGGAACTATATTTGGGATGCAACATAATGCACACATGCATAATTGCAAGTGATGCGTTAAAAGGGAAGCTTTAGTAAAAATACCAAAAAGCTCATCAAAGAAAATTAAATAACTTTTTAATATTTATATTTAGTTGAAAATTAGAGGGAAAATTGTGATAATTTTTAAATATGAATTTATGCAAGAAAATCAAATAACATTTTAATAAAGAGAAATTTACTAAAACTTAAGTTTCAGAAATAGCTTCACATACAACTTACAAAGGATAAATTCAAGGTATACAGCCTACAAGGTATAAAAAATCATACTAAATTGATCTCAATTTTTCCCATAATTGTTTCAAAATAATTCAATTTTTTTATGTTTTTCATCCTATGTAAAGTTTTTTTAAAGAAAAAAATGGGTTCTTTGTTAAAATCAAAGTTGAAAACATCTCATTGTCACAAACAAACAAAAATATGAAGACAAACAGGTGATGTGGATGATTCATGGAACTGTAACTTGGATCTTGCTCTAATCTTTTAAGAATTTTGAAGCTTTCATTTTGAATGTAGGATCTTTGAAAGGATATCCATGCTTTAAAAAATCTAATCAATGCTTATATATATATATATATATTTTAAAATAGGATTTTAGGTCTATTTAGTACTTTATTAGTTTTTTTATATAACTAAAATTTAACTATGTATTAATAGATATTTTGATAGTAGAAATAAATCCAAAATCATAAGAAAAACTAAAACTAGTATTCAAAATTACAAAACTCAATTACTATAACCTAGATTTTGAATAATATCACCAAATGTTTTCAAAATAATATCTAAAAAATTCTCATTCTCTAACCCAAATCAAAGCCATTTTTAAAATACTCCCAAATTTTTTTATTTAAATATGAAATGTCATAGGAACAAGGGATCAAATTTGAAGGGTAGGGTCCCATTTCACTTTGAAGGGTTATGATACATGTAAAAATAAAACATTCTTTTCATTTAAAACTCTAAGTGTACAACAAAATTTTATTATTTATTAAAAACATTGTATATAAAAAAAATGACAATAAGAAGAAATCCAGAGTTATTCAACATTTACATGGAATTAGTGAGGTAAACTATGTACTCTCCTGGTCCCTCGAGCATATAGTTTATTGAACTTAGATAAGGGACAATTCTGTCGGGCTGATGAAATACTGAGTTGTTAATTTGTTGAGAAAATAAGGCATTGGAATTTGGAAGGACCTTTGAATGGAGTATTGATTCAGGCTGGCTCTATTGGTCAAGTGTGATTGGGCCTACCTAAAAGAAAAACCTCAAAATGTTATACATAATGCTTTCACGGAGAAACTTTTTTATTAACCCTAAATTCAGCAGTTATTTTTAGAATTGAATCATGTCCTCCCCACATGCTCAAATCAAAGTGATCAAACAAAGGCTCCAATTTTAGGTAGATTATGGATAGTCCCTCCAATGTATATCGACTTTATACCCCAATTCCATGTGATCAAACAAAATCCCAAATTTTAGGTAGATTATGGATAGTCCCTCCAATCTATGTCGAGTTTATCAACCCTATCGAAAATGTTAAGTATTTATTAGTCCACTATAAGGAAGAACTTTAAATTCTCCAACAAATATCACTACAAGTTGGGTGTCTAGTTTCTACCAAAGTCAACAAGGAAGACGAATCATAAACACACGTTTGGGAGGTTTGCGACAACAAGGATGTTGAAATCATTCATGTTCTTCGCTAGATCATTGCACTCCCAGTCCCTCATTCATGAAGGGATTCCCTTGTTTAGATATATTGGTAGACAATTTGTACTTCTTGTTTCCATTATTAGAAGGCTGATATGAAAATGAAGGGGTGAGAGTGTACAACATTTACAGTGTTGGATGTTAAATATTTTATTCTTTCAACTATTGGATTTCATTAAGGAAATTGGAACAATTCAAACACTTATATTCAAATATTATTCTTTCTTTCAACCTAATGTTTACAATTCACAATAGATAAATAACATTGACAGATTTGGAACTCAAATACAAGGCTCTTTCATCTTGCTCCTCCGTCCAAACGAAGTTTTGGTCCTAGACTATGAAAATTATATATTATTTTGGTTCTGATTTCATCTAAATACTGGGTTTTTTAAGGTTACATCTATTGAGTATTAGAGACTTAGTCTGGAGGAAACCCAATCGCATAATACATTACAAATTTCAAACAACATTTTGGATGGAGAAATTTTAAACCCTTAGAACCTGAAGGAACTCCAACAAGAAACACATTTAACTTTTATCCACATATAAAATGTTACACAAGTGTAAAATGCTATACATACCTGTAAATTCACGACAACCAAGTCGACAGCTTAGCTCTGCATAATATTCTTGAGGAAATAGAAATTACGGAGACACTGAAGCATAGAATTGGAGAGTTGAGAGTATGAGTCCCGACCTCTACCTATCCTATACTCGTAAACCCAAAATAATGTTTTTTTCACAAACTTCACCAATCTCTTTAAGTTCGGGGAAGCTCAATCGAGCCTACCCAATGTTCTACCTTTGCTTCTCTTGCTCCTACCTGTGGAAAAGGTGGAACCTTCGAGTTTCCCACAGCAAAAGACAACGAGGAATTAGAGTGTGCAACCGTTTCCTTCTACAGAAAGACAATTGGAAGCAACCATCTCAATTCCACAATATCCCGGTGCTCCTGCTTTGGTTTACCTTGCCGAAGTTAGGTGAACACATGTTTGTGTATTTCACATGATTACAATAAAAAATGATTTTATAATTGCTTTTACATAACATAGATATATCTGTGTAGGTGAGGGAAAACTCGGTATTGTTTTCCCGAGGATTCCAGAGAATTTCAGAGATCATTCTTCGTTATGAGGGTGCTCAGGGCTTAGATGAGAGATCCCACAGGAAGAAAAAGAAGAAGAGGACTCAAGTCAAAAGGTGAGGTGAGTGAGGAGGGGAGACGTAATAGCTATATTTGTAGGAGAAACCCACTCGTGCTATAATGATGAGAGACCTAATAGCTGCCCTTCTATTGCAAATTTACTGAAGCTTACTCAATTTCATTATTGAAATGCTGGAAATGAAACTAATTCTTTTTTTGCATGGTAAAATTCCTTGTGGCCTGTTATGACATTTAAAATGGCCTTTGAAATGCTCTGAAGGCTTACTTTAAACTCTGAAGGCTTTCTTTTGTTTTTGTTTGAAAAAATAGTATTAAAAATATATAGAGAGAATTTTAAGAGACATGATCATCCTATTTTTTATAAAAAAATAAGAATAGTATTAAAAGCATTCTTACAAAATATTGTCGGTTCAATTCACCAAAACCCATATGCCCGAGAGCAAGCATTGTATATTTATCTTAATAGTCAGTTCGTACAATGCAATGGATGATAATTACTGTAATATCTTTCCGTCGAATCCAAAGCTGTCATGCAATTTCACTAAAAAAGTTGGACTATTTTCCAACGAAACAAGACTTAGTGCTGCCGAGTCCCAGGGTTGGAATTTCAAATGATGGACACCTGTCAAAATTGCCGGTAACAAACAAAATCTGAAACGTTTTCTGTATTCTAAGCCAGATTTTGACGGTCTTGGCAAAATCTTAGCTGTATTTGACCGGTAAATTGACCCATGACCGGCATTTACCCGTCAAATTCCGTCCGCCGACTACTTTGACTACGCGTAGGAAACGACCGAAGACAGAATATGACGGATAAACTGTTCATGAGATTCACGTAGATGGGGATTCAAACGTCATAAAAACCCGTCAGTCGTTTCCTACGCGTTGTCAAAATAGTCGGCAGTGGGCACTGGGCAGCACTAAGTCTTGTTTCATCGGAAAGTAGTCGATTTTTTAATGAAATTGCATGACACCTTTGGATTCGAGGGAAAGAAATTACAATAATTATCATCCATTGCACTGTACGAAGTTACGAACTGATTATTAAGATAAACATACAATTCTTGCTGTTGGTATCCGGGAATAAAGGTTTTCGTGGATTAAAGCACGAGAATATTGTGCGTACTCTCAATGCTAGGTTTGTAGTTACGAGTAACTACACTGCGCTGTCCCAACTACACTGCGCTGTCCCAATTATATTTGTTGGATATGCATTGTTCGATCCAACTATGTATTTTAATATCAAGAATCTCTACGTGGATTGTGCTCGTTGCAGTATTATGTCGGTCTACCTTGAAAATATATCTCGATGCCGCGGCAGTCTCTATCACGTCACGTCTGTTTTTTCCTCGCGTCTGTTCTATCACGTCACGTCTGTTCTTTCGTCACGTCTGTTCTATCAGGGATCAAATTTGAAGGGCAGGGTCCCATTTCACTTTGAAGGGCTGTGAGATATTGAACCCTTTGACATGTAAAAATAAATCTTCCTTTTCATTTGAAAATGTAAAAGTACATCAAAATTTCAGTGCTATGGTAACACCAAGTGGGGTAACCTCTTATCAAGGCCTGGTCTATGCAAGTAGTTTTAGAAAGGTACATAACATTACAAGAAGAAAGGTACATAAGATTACAAGAAGGTACATAAGATTTTATGCAGTGGACCTATCTTAAATTTGGGAAAACCTAACTTCCAGGTTGGAAGTTATTGAGTGAAATGTTTGGGGTGTTGTTGCTGAACCAGTAGTGAACTGCTACGTGCTTAAGCCCAGAGCATTGAATCACTGGCTCGTTGATATTCATGAACTGCTTTGATGCAAGTTGCAACATACAACATCTTGACCGCTTTCATCTTATAATACCTCAAATCAGAATTGGAATGAACAAATTGAACAATAGCAAGGACAACACGTCTTCTGCTATTAAGATGCCCTGAATTAAAAAACCTTCACATAACCCAAAACTTTGAAAAAATCTTAAACTAACATCATATAATACCTAAAATCAGAAAATCAGAATTGGAATAAAGGAAAACCCTCACATAACCCAAAACTTTGAAAAAATCTTAAACTAACATCTCATAATAACTCAAATCAGAATTGAAATAAACGAATTAAACAATAGCGAAGACACCACCTCTCTTCTGCCATTAAGATGCCCTGAATTAAAAAAACCCTCACATAACCCAAAACCATACCGCTAATGGTTTTTTGACTTCACAAAATTCCAGCGAAAACAAAGCTTTGGAGGTCCCTTTTGGTAAACCAGATACTATGCATGACGTGCTGAAGGGCTCAAGTTTGAAACTCGGTCTCCCATATGTTTTTATGTTCAAACTTACTATCATTATAATAAGTGCACAATCCTCCCATGGTGACAAGAGATCACTGCTGCAGACTAAAAAATTTGGCTAGGGCTTCAGACTAGGGCTGCAGAATAAGGCTAGGGCTGCAGACTAGGGTTGCATACTATGGCTAGGGCTCCAGAGAAAATCACTACAGACTTTATAGTAATTGCAGGAGAAAAAATACTAACATTGTACCAGGGAAAATCACTCGTCTCTTACAATGGCTGAAGAAGAGAGCAATTTATCTCTTAGAAAATCTTTAAGCCATTTAGTATCAGCTGCATATTTTATATCAAAAGAAGACCAATGCATCATGTACATTCATGAGCTATATTGTTAATCGGCATCAATGACAACTAGTACAAATCTGAAGCTCGAGACAAGTTTCTTGGACAATAATTATTACATGAGATGATGAGAATACGAGGAAAACTTCAAGGTTGCCATAATGGAAGCCGTGCATGGGCAGGCCCCAGAATTCGAGACAAGTTCAAAGAACAGTAATTAAGTCAGCGATCGCTTGCATAAAATAATACAGGGAAATTAGGGTGGCTTGCCTTCACATCAAAGTTAATTAAAGTCAAGCTATCGCTTACATAAATAATTGACAGAAAGTTGTCTGGCCGGCCTTGACATTAACGAGAACATTGAATGAATTCATGAATGCGCTTCACATTTGGCATGTGAGACTGGAAAGACGAAGCTACCAAGTAACTGCAGAACCATTTCTACGTCATTGGTCTACGAAATAATCACATTCCCCACGCATAGGAAACTTACAGAGAGATGCCACTGAACTAACAGTGACTAAACGTCAATTTTATGTACAGATCTTTCAATGTACTTTCATTTTCAAAAAACCATCTAGTCTGGATGGCTAATCAGATTCAGCATTGAGGGTGATAAGACTCCCAAAGGAGCTCTGTGCTCTTTCTAATCTTGTCTACATTTGATGATGAAATATTTTACTTTTGACAATGTTGAATTGAAAAATGGTAACTTTGCAGTTTAAGATAGATGGTTTTT
>LPNX010921363.1:123650-133679 GCA_001517045.1 Pseudotsuga menziesii
TTACGAACGTTTATAATTTTTTCCAATTTGAATGTCCAAAAGCCATGGTGAAAACCAGCATCTAGCAAGCTGGAAAGAAGTCCATTTTACTATCAACATCTTGTAAACAGATATCCAAGAGAACATCAGTCATGCTAGCAATGTTTGAAACAGAGAACAAAGTTTCGAAAGTAAACATATAAACACCATTGGCTTTTAATTTTATCTTGTTTTAAAAAGCTTTGAGAAATGAAATTGATGACAAATGTACATATTTCGTGTTTAGACCAGTCATTGTACTCCATGACTGTATGCAGTAATAATTGAAATGCAAAACTATGTTCAAACCATAGTTGCTATTTTATATAACAAAAAACCAAAAGAAAAAAACTTGGCAAGGAATCCCTCGACTATGAACCTACAACTTGTGTTTTGGGGACTCTTTCACAGTAGTATAAACATCGTTCTACTCCATCTATTAATAATTACTAGACCAAATGTACATTTTAATTTTCAAAAGCCTTCATAAACTTGGATACACTATATATGCATATCATTTGCTTATGTTTTTTATGAAACTTTAGCTACAAGACACTAGCTCCACATTTATTATTGTTTGCTATTGAAGGGGCCTCACTTCATTTTTTACAATAAGCATTGAAGCAAATTCACTCAAGCAAGAAGTTCACTATTGCAACTATATAAGACATTTTTTGGGTTCTCCTAGCATTTGGCCTCATCGACTCTAAAATCTACATTGAAGAAAAGCAAATCGACTCTAAAATATACATTGAAGAAAAGCAAAGGGAGTTTACCTCCCAAATCATGAGCGACTGAATCTTGGAACCAGAACATCATCCCACATCCGATATCCCCTCTTGGAAAAATATGAGGAAGAAACCTGAAACATCAACACCCAATTGCAGTCCCTTATGTGAAGAATAAATGCAAGATGCACGCTCGAGCACATTGGGTTAAGGTTTGCAAGCATGAATAAAAGCAAAGGGAATTTTCCTCCTAAACCATGAGCGACGGAAACTTGGTACGCCAACACTAGTCCACACCCAAAATCCCCTTCGCATGAAACAATTTCAGGAAGAAACTCAAAACTTCAGTAATCTAATGTGAACATTAAACGCAAGTCGCAAGTTGTACCCTGATCTTCAACTCCAAAGCTAGTGGCTTCAAACGATGCCTTGTCCACACCCAAAATCCCCTCCACTTCGAACAATCTAGGGAAAAAATAAAGGTTTAAAACCCAAATGTAGGTTCAAGCACAGATGGTCGAGGCTTTCACCCTAACCGCCCATGACCTTCAACTCCAACGCTGTTGACACCAAAAAAACCCATGAAAAATGCAAGGTTTGCAACACATTGCAGTCGTCGCTACTAAGAAATTTCAAGAAAAATGCAAGGTTCACAAATTCTAATCCTATGCAAATTGCAAATTTTCAATCCATATTATCCATTCCAAATTCCAATTCCATCGAAAATTCGAAATTGTACCCAGTTACTAGTACCCACGGCCACTACTACATTGATATCACAACACTACAGCCTGCAGGATCCATTTAAAACAAAAACAGTGGAAGCTGTGAGTGGACTCGTCACTCGGGGGAGGAGTTAATATGAAATGATAGATTACCAAATTCCAATTTAGTGATTACACTGATTTAAATTAGCTTGATTCACCGAGGTGAGAAATTCAAATCATTGTATAATGTATTAATAATTTAATATTATGTATTTCAATTTCCGGGTGATGGGTGTCACGGGTGACGGGACCCACTGTCCACATGGCACAAGCCCCTGCCCCAGACTCAGCCCACTAAAAAACTATTGACGGGCAGATTTTGGATCAGCCCTTCCAGTGAAATTTTTAAAACCTTTTACCATTTCCTGATTGACGGGCATATTCAGTAATTCAATTTATTTAGCATGTTAAAAAAAAAATCGGTCTTCTATGACGGGTAAAAGGGTCCTTGATGGGACCTGAAGGCTTCAAATTTGGAGCCTGCACGTCACCATCTGTTCTTTCATCAAGACAGTAGGGTTGTACCAATGAAATCCTCAATCTAAACAAACTCTTGTGAGATAATTTTTATTCCAATTACAGAAGTGGTCATTGACGAATCGTGTGGCCGACAGAATCCATTAAGTGAGTCGCTTTGCTTTGTTATCCAAGTTTCTTTGTAGTTTCATTCCATTTACCATGTCTCAGTGATCGAATTTGAAGGGTGGGTCTTAATTTCAAATGGAAGGGCATTTATTCTGGAAGCCCTTTTAAGATGGAGGCCTTCTCAATGAAGGGTAATTACGATGAAGGGTAATATAAGTAATTGTACTTAAATTGACAAGTATAAACTAGCAATTGCTCCAAAAAGGTGCAATAATAAGTCCATAGGTTGTTGTTGGAGGGTGGAAAGGGGAAACTAAAAAAAATCATGAACTAAAGTTTTTCACTGGTGTAGAGTTTGCCTTGTACCTTGACTATGATCACAAATAAACTACGAGTGTTGCAAGGAAGGAAAAGGAATGGTCAGCCCTAACTATGATCACAAATAAACTACTAGTGTTTCAAGGAAGGAAAAGGAATGGTCAACTTTAAAAATCCCTTCCAAGATAACACACATATGCATTCGAATATTAAATGTAGGAAGAATTAGCAACTAACTGAACACTTAGCATTTTCATAGCACTTCTCTCACCCAAAGCTGGAAAACATTTTTCAAAATAGCAAAGTTTCTCATATTGAGTTTAACTTTCATCTTTTTTAAAAGATAATCCTTTGAATTCCCTATATTTTGAGCTCGATATTCACCAAAAATGAACTTTTTGAAAGCTTCCTATATCATAGCCGATATCTCTTATTTTATGCACAATATATGTACTATTACTATCGTCCCCTCTGTGTGCTACATAGAAGAAAATTTTAAACAAGCCATGATTTTGGTATCTTATCACTATGCTTTGTTATGCATAATGGCAACATTTTCCATATGAATAATCACAATGAATTTAATTTTAATATAAAAATATATTAAATTTTTTCTTCATAAAATCAAAACATTATATATATATATAACTCAATTATAAATATAATTCTAAGATTTTACTATAAAAATATATTAAAATTTTTCTTAAAAAATCAAAACATTATATATATAAAGATTTAAGAAAAAAAAATTTATGTTTACGCCGATAGGCATTTATATTTGATATTTTGGGGATGGACTTGCTTGAGCGGATCATCAAGATCCACCAAAACATGCCAAGTGTATGACCCATATGATTTGAATCGTCTAATCTTTTAACTAGGTTAACTAGCCGTCGAGTTAGGAGTTTGTTAGGAGAGCACATCGTCCGCGAGGAGTGTGTTAGCCGTCGAGGAGTCTGCGTGGCGGAGATACGTGGCATAAACAACAAGCAAAACAGTTTCGAAAACCCAGTTTCAAAAATTGGAAGTGGTATGTTTCCATACTCTTTCGCTTCTTCGTTTCACCATTCCTGTGCCGTCTTGGAGCAAGAAAACTTTTTCAGTTTCGTTGTTTCGCCATTTGCCGATTCGCGTGTGCAATAGAGGTAAGCCTTAGATTTCATGTATCGTAAATAAGATGATGTTCAGATATTTGTTAAAATTTCATGTTCAGAGATTTGTTAACATTTCCTATTTGGTGATTTGTTAAAATTTCATGTGCTTTCAATTCCGCCATTTTGCCATTCGTGTGTTGTCTTGGAGCAAGAAAACTTTTTCAGTTTCGTCGTTTCGCCATTCGTCGATTCGCCTGTGCATTAGAGGTAAGCCTCATATTCCGTGTATCTTAAATGATGCTCAAAGATTTGTTAACATTTCATGTTTGGTGATTTGTTAAAATTTCCTGAATGTCTAATTAAACTTATAATCATTTTATAATCATACTTAGTGTAAGAGGTATCCAATGGTTAGTATTAGGTACCCAAATGTTCGGTGTTGATGTCTAGGGTTGTTGTATCCAAATGTTATTGGTTGTTGTACTGTAAACATATTCAAGGAAATTAGTTTAGCTGGGATGGCTTTGTACTTGTTTGATTAAAGAAGACTTAAAGAAGACTTAAGTTTGGTTAGGTTTAAAAAAAACATAAAATTATGCTTCTGCATGAACTAAACATTTTCTCTCGAAACAAAACCTAAGATTTTTTAATGAGCCATTCGACAACTTTACTCGGTTGGTTGAAGCTAAAGCTTTCTTGGAGGCAATATAACTTGATAGCTGTTCCCACCGCTAATCTTATTCTTCGGTCTCTTGTGATATATACCTGAAGATACTGTGTATCCGTGTAGGCGCAGAGTTCGAAACCCCAAGGCAGTTGAGTTTAGGTCAGTATCAACACTATCTCTTTCACATCTAATGCCTTTTTCGTTCCAATAACTGAAAGACAAATTAGCTTCTCCTTATAATCATGTACTGTATTCCAAATATAAAGCATAATAATAATTATAAGGCTATAACGACCTGTAAACATAATCCAACACCGATTTTATCTCATTTTTTATATGCCTATCTATTCCCAATCATTCCATGCTATCAACTATTGAAAGGTGTTGCAGGAGATCATTGAGTGGAGTGATCAATTCTCCATCTTCCTTGAAAATTATATTGATGATCTCTTTTATTTCAGCAATAAGTTTCTCAGCACGTTCAGTGTATGAAAGTTCCTGTCCCATATACATTAAATAGGTAAACAAAAGGAAAAAAGAATTTATTTCATTTCTTGCTCAAGAAGTTATATGCAAAGAATAAATTCAAAGATTATATTTACCCCGTAAGGCGTTGAAAGAGACTGTATGAAATCATCGTCCCAGATGTTGGAATCATGATTGTCTATGCATTTATGTACATTATCATTCGTTCTCAAACACATGCCAATGGAAGGTGTGATCGATTTCCCTCACCGGCACATTCCAAGACTTGGGATTGCTCTACGAAGAGCCTTAAGCTTAGAAGAAGAACCGACCAACAATTTGTGCACGCCCGATTTGAAAGCCAGAGATGTAATAAAAGCAACAACCATTCCCGCTCGATATCACCCAAATATTGAGGCAGCTCGAAATGATAAACTGAAGTAGAACCCCCTTACAGCGGTGAGCGATTGTGTGTGTATATATATATATATATATAACATGGTACTGCTTCTAAGTTCTGGTTGATTTACGTTGAATGCTAGCAAATGTGAGATTGATAGCTTAAGGTGACTGTGTATTGAAATAAAAAGCACTGGCGCTTTGGCGCCTGAACTGTTAAAACTGCACCGGGCAGTGCAACTGAAGTGACTGGCTTATAGACTAATTGTACTACTAAAACTGCACCGGCCAGTGCAACTGAGGTGATTGGCTTACAAAGTAAATGTACTACTAAAACTGCACCAGCCAATGCAACTAAGGTGATTGGCTTAGAGACTAAATGTTTGTTATTATTTCTAAGTTTTTTTTAAATATAGTGTTTTTTAGATTGGGACATTGATCTGACTAAAGGTAAATGTTTTTTTTGAATATAGTGCTTTTTTAGATTGGGATATTGATGTGATTAAAAGTGAATGTGATTTAAAATGAAATTTCAAATAAATAATATTTTTTTTTTAATTTCAAAGTGAAGAAATTTTTTTTGTGATTAATAATTTAAATACATAAAAAATAATAGATTGTACACAAAATATTTTTATGAACCATTTATGATACTATCATTTTCATTCTTTTCGCTGCTATTTTGATCATGATGAATGGTGAATGATTTTTCGTTTTATTTTTAAAGCTTTTACACCAGCAAGTCGTTCTTAAATGATAAGCTCAAGCTCATAGAGCTGCATGATTTTAGATTTTCTGTGAGCAATTGCCATCACATCAATGACTGATTATTCTGAAAAATTGGTTCGGACTCATGAATGAATCACATATATATTTCGCATTTGCAAGTCAGTAGGATAATTTCCAAATAGCGAATATGGTGTTTATGGTGTTTTTATGTAGAATGAAATGGGATGACCACAGAGAACCACGCTTGTAAGCCTTAACCTAGAAATTGAAAACTCGACTCTTTTGGTTTATAAATATATTATATTTTTTTTCTATTTTAAAAATAAAAATAAATATATTATATTATGATACTTTAATATAATGTCTTTTATACCTATACCTTTCACCGAACTATGGAAAGATTAATAAAATTTATATAGTTCACCGAACTATAGAAAGATTAATAAAATTATATATATATATGAAAAATTCAACATTATTATTATTTATTTTTAAATTAGCATTAATACATATAAACATAAAATATATATTTATGTTTATATAAAAACAAATGTATGGGATATTCAAAAACACAGCGATTTAATTAAAATTACTAAACAAATTAAAAAATTTAAACATAACCAATATTTATAGCGATTGATTGTATAATGAAGGCTTTGCAATATTAAACATATTAAGTTAATGAGAACGTTTATTATAAAAAAATATTTCCTTTTGCAATTAATTGGAATGGTAATATGTTAATATCAATTTAAAATTCTACATTTATTATTAAAGTTAAGTTTATTACTTTATCGATTTGGTTTTTCCTTTTATTTTTAAAGCTTTTACACTGGCGAGTCGTTCTTAAATGATAAGCCCAAGCTGATACAGCTGCATGATTTTAGATTCTCTGTGAGCAATTTCCATCACATCAATGACTGATTATTCTGAAAAATTGGTTCGGACTCATGAATGAATCACATATATATTTCGCATTTACAAGTCATTAGGATAATTTCCAAATAGCGAATATGGTGTTTATGGTGTTTTTATGTAGAATGAAATGGGATGACTAGAGAGAACCAGGCTTGTAAGCATTAACCTAGAAATTGAAAACTGGTCTGTTTTGGTTTATAAATATATTATATTTTTTTTCTATTTTAAAAATAAAAATAAATATATTATATTATGATACTTTAATATAATGTCTTTTATACCTATACCTTTCACTGAACTATGAAAAGATTAATAAAATTATATTATGAAAAATTCAAAGCAACTAGAGTTTAACATTATTATTTATTTTTAAATTAGCTTTAATACTTAGAATAAAATATATATTTATGTTTATATAAAAACAAATGTATGGGATATTCAAAAACACAGCGATTTAACATTATTATTGTGTTAAAAGTAGTAAATATAAATATTAATATAGAGTTGAATATAATTAAAATTACTAAACAAATTAAAAAATTTAAACATAACCAATATTTATAGTGATTGATTGTATAATGAAGGCTTTGCGATATTAAACATATTAAGTTACTCAGACCGTCTATTATAAAAAAAGATATTGCATTTTCAATTAATTGGAATGGTTATATGTTAATATCAATTTAAAATTTTACATTTATTATTAAAGTTAAGTTTATTACTTCATCGATTTGGTTTTTCGTTTTAAGAGAGAAGAAGAACCAGGGTTTTAGTATTCTCAACTCCTAGGATGTTCAAGAAGCTTCGACGGCTAGCAATAGGGTTTTCTTGGAGGCTTTGTACTTGTGTGATTAAAGAAGACTTAAGTTTGGTTAGGTTTATAGAAAAACATAAAATTATGCTTCTACATGAACTAAACTAATGGAAAAACTTTAATCATACTTAAATTTGTGCCCGAATTATATCAATACTTCATCTTTATATAGTTAGGATTTTTTATTTTTTATTTCTTACTTTTATCTCGATTTGATGATTACCCTTATTATTTAGTGCATTGAAGCTGTAAGACTTTTCCTCTATGGAATCCTGGATATTACCTCCTTCGTCTAGGTTAAAATTGCATGGCTCGCTTTGCTTTCTAATATACTCAGCATGACTTATTTTGAGGCTATTATTTTCATTCTTTTCACGTCTATTTTGATCATGATGAATGGTGAATGAATTAGAGATGACGTTTATGGAATCCTGGATATTTCATAGAACATTTTTAGGCTACAAGCATGTTTTGATGTCTTTAAATAATCATAGACATATGTCATTCAATAGGTAAACATGAGGTTGGGGAACCATACACATAATGAATACAATTGGTACTTAGTGATAGTGTATCCTTGGTAAGCCCCATCGCTGGACACCATTGTAATTCCTTTAGTACCCCTTCAAGTAGTACTACATCATACAACACCTTCACAAAATCTTACTTCCAAGTGCCTTTAGGCATATTAGAATTCCAATTGAAAGTGTGTTTATTAATTTATTATAGGAGAAGATAATGCCTTCATAGTTTACTACTTTTTAATGGGAGCTTTTTTCTTTTTTATTTACTTGGAAGCCTTTTTTCTTGATTTATTGGATTTTGTTTTTGTCATGTTTTTCCCAACCAGATCCATTGAAAATATTGATACTATACATTCCTATTATCGCACTTGTTGCTCTTCCAATCTTCCAAGCTTTAACTATTTTCCAAATAATGGAAAATCTTTAACTTATGCTCTTCATACAAAGATTGAACCCCTATCATTCTCTCTAAAGGTCCATCATTTACCAGCATTACTATCCATGAAACATAAAAAAGTATTGGTTGGTTTCTCTCAAGTTTATTCCCATATGCAAAAAAAAAATAACACAAAACATTAGTATACACCGAAAACAACCTCTTAAAACCTTTGAAATCCCTATCACCATATATATTAGGTAATTATCACTTGAAACTATCCATATATAAACATGCAATTTGTTTTGTTTCTATAATACATGTTCGACACAACACTTGGGGAGATCATTCTTAGATACCAAGGAACCAAGTAGTACCAATAAAGGTACAATTCTACAAAACCCTAGACTCTATAGCACAAGAAACAAAGCTCATTAACCTCAAAATCTTCATCGAGGAACTTGGTTACAATTAGAGGTTTTGTTATTCTATTGGACCTCCTTATATTTCCAAGTATTTAAGGATATTTCCAAGTATTTAAGGGGATATTGGACCTCCTTATATTTCTAGGTATTTAAGGAGAAACATCTTTTTGGTTATTTAGGGGTAAGTCAATATAAACAGTTTCTATACATAGAATCACATAATTCAACAAAAAGACTAGAAAAGTTGTTGAAGTTGACATGTATGCCTCAATCTTGTTAACCTATTGTAGAGACCACCATCTAAATTGTTGATGTAATTTTGATAAAAACATATCATAAAAAAAAAACTTTAAACTTTAAAATATAAAATATAAACTATACTTTCAAAAACCACATTGCAACTACACCCACTTGAAAATCAACAAGTATCACGCTAAATGTAAATGACGCTTCAAATTAAGTAATCTCCTTTACTATTGGCATGGTCATTGTAAACTATCGCCACTATGTAATCAGATACAAAATTATAAAAATTACATTTTAGTTGTAACCAATTGAATATTTGAAATTATATGAGTGAAATAATTTAGCCTTTTCATCTTTATTGTCTTGCTCTATCACTATATAAGTGGTGTGTCTCTATTAAACTTTGAATTATTAATATACTAAAGAGTTAAACTATGAAGCACTGCCTTAACTAATAAACTTTGTTGTTCATGCACATCATATTTTACATTTTGAAAGAAGCATGACAATACCGCAACAAATCCAACCAAATTTTTCCAATGGTTTTGGGACTCAGATTTCCATATCTTCCCAATTATTCAATTTAGTACTAAATACAGCCAAAACAAGTGAAGAGTTTGAGGGAGCTTGGGAAGATTTAGCTCAAAAAGAAGAAATTATTGACCAAATTAGAAATGCAAGACAACAAAATTAAATATATATATATATAATCTTGCTTTTTTATATTACCTAATTTTTTGTAGGTATTGTTTTTTTTCAAAATACTATATCAAATTTCCCTTTATGGATATGTATTACCTATGTTTAAATGTTAATATATATATATATTCTCTTGCATTTGTATATTACCTATTTTTTTTGTAGCTATTGTTTTTTTTCAAAATACTATGGAGAAGTAGCGTTGTTTTTCAAAATACTATATGAAATTTCCCTTTATGGATATGTATTACGGAAAT
>LPNX010921363.1:134869-160010 GCA_001517045.1 Pseudotsuga menziesii
ATATAATATAGGCCGTACATATAATAGTGCATCTAAATATATATATATAACGGAGTCCTATCTATAACTGTGATATATATATTGTTGAACACATAAATGTCACAGCATTACAGGGTAATGCAATCATACATTATATGAAAAGCATACATGAAATAGTGAATCCATAGATATATATATATATAATAATGGTTGGAGGCACACATGCACTCATGATATTTATGAGAGTGGCTGCGGATTCGCATCAGGTTCCATTATAAAGGTACTGGCAGATGGTCGTAGATACCTTGTATCAGAGGAGTGCTTGGAAATCACTGGTCTACTTTATTTTTGGATCTAACTCTTACTATATGAAATGTTGCATGTGCAGCTGTTTTCCAATTATGAGGGTATGCGTCGATTATATGAAGATCAAATAACGCAGGCCAGCGGTTATTTTGTTTTTCTCTAGAAAACCTCATTTCAAGAACTCGAAGGGATCAGGTCGCACCATAGATTAAGGGAATTTAAATATATATGCATGTGGACTGATTATAATGACATATGAATATATGAATATAATAATAGGGGTAGGCTTCTCTATTTAAATAAGGCCACCAGGCTGTGACGGAGATTATTCCGGAGGATCCAGTCTTGGGAGCATCATAACTACGAGCAAGCTTGATTCTTAATATAAATGTACTGATAACCAATATAATAGAGGCATGGAGTGAGACAGGGCAATTAGAAGGATTATGAATGAACTATTATTATATAAATTGTATCATAAAAGAACGATAGATTTATCCCTTTAATAATACAAAAGGACATGGATTATTCTATGGTAAGGAAAAATGAGAAATGATGGTTTAAACATTTTAATATTGTATATGGTTATATTTGTTTATGGGGAGAATGAAGACAAAATTAATTCTTTCAACCAAAAACATGAGTTTTTATTCATGCTTGTTTTTGGCGTGACTTAAGGATAGATTCGACTTGAAGGAAGGAATTAATGACCACTAAACCTTGACAGTCGTGACTATGTAATGCCTGAACAGTCGCCATGTTTTGACTAGCATCAAATTTTGCGTGACAGGTGCAACGGCTGGGTTATTTATAGAAATATGGTTGAGATGAGGGGAGAGCATGGTCTACCCCATTAAATAAGCAATTTATTTATATGAAGGACAGGCACTGGGAAAAATGCCCAGCTCGACATCTCGTCGAGAATTTTGTTCTGTGTGAGGTGAAGAAAACTTCATTGTCTGGAAAGGGTTGCAAATTTTCCCTTGGTCCCATTTTTCTTTAGGGTAGGCGAACCTCTGCAAGGTGCGATCGGGAAAGTAAAAAACTCAACTACCAGGTTCTATATTGAAGGTGATTCGACTTCTCAATCCGGTGGGAAGAGCCCCACATGCGAACTTCCGTCTAATGGAGGTAAGTCTGCGAAAACGATAACCTAGTCTCGGCGCAATCATTGTGAGGTTATCTACTCTCAATGCTAAGTCTTAAAGGAAAGACAATGGCATTTCCCTGCCAAAGTATTTTACATTTATGCAATGATATTTTTAGGGTATACGACTATCGCTACACATTGTACTGACTGCTAACCACCAGAACAGTGGATTTCTATATTTACTATGCATGCTTGCTTGGGTATGGACCAATAACCAGATCGAAATCGCTTATCTTTCTGTGTTAGTAGATATGATATTTGCGCCGGTTTTATTCAACTTCGATCATAGTTGATTTACACTATTTCCGATCTAATGCTTTATCCCAAATTTCTGAATATCGTAGATGCCATTTTGATAAGGACTGATGGAATGTGATTACACCCTGAAGGAGTGCGATTTAGCTTCTTTGGTAGTCAAACTTGAGATGAACATGCTTTATTCCATTGTACCAGCACATCTTAGTGATGTGGATCTAAGCCTTGTTGTTGATCCAAGCTGTGATTTTCTTGGTTATGAATTCATGCTATCCATTTTGTGATGGATTGTCTTCTTCGAAACTTTATATATGCTTTCCATGTCTACGATTGAGTGTATGGCTTAGGACCTGAACACTAAGCTGAGATAGATTCATGAGATTTGCATGTAGCCCCTCAGTTTCCCAACTGGATCTGAACGTTGTGGATTCCTCTCCCTGAGTTGAGTTGTGTAAATGAATTTAAGGGATTTGACTTTTCCACCATCTGCTATCTGAAGTGTAAGAACAGATCCGAGGTATGAAACCCGCCCTTCATTTATGCATATGGGTATGCGACTTTAGAGTATAGCTTCTAAAGAGTCTGATTTTAGTTCTGAGGGTATTTTATTCCAGGCCTGCGATTTGATATTTTTTCTAGGTTGTGGATCATTGGGAACCAGACTCCCTCGGCACTCTTTTATTTTCCAATGCATGTGTGTGAATTCACATAAGCAGTTGAGGCATTCGAGTGTGTTTCCCACTACAGGTGTTGGAACCGCATAATATATTATAAGCTATGGGTTGCGACCTCCATTTCCTTTGATTTGATTGGAATTGAACAAGTCTGAATCGTGATACCTTTCCTTGCGATGGGATTTAACTCTATTTTCTTATCCCTAGTGGTTGATCGTTATATCATATCTTCTGATTTCCAAGTGACTTCTGTGAATGTTTAAATGGGTTTCATCTATAATCTATTTTATAATATCTAGATAGAATTCTGTAATGATGAAACTGTTCTCCACTCCATTATTGAAGGTTTTCGACTTGAATATTTGAATATATTTATATAGCTACTCTTCCCATGAAGCATGACATGTTAAAAGCACTTACTAAAGGGGTGCCACGACTTCCTGCATATTTTTATAATATATCCACACAATGGAATGCCACCGGCGATTACCTGTTTTTGGCAGAACCATATACCGAAAGGTATCAATTGTGTTTAAAAGATCCATGTATCAAAGAATGCACCAGGTTGGGTTGCATGTTTTCGGATACGATGAAAATGCTAAGACAAAGTGTCTTAGTTAGAGCAGATATAGGTTGAATACCTTATAAATGCTCTATGAAGTTTCATAGAAAAGATGGCAACAAGGTTGTTTCAGATTGTAATTTGTTATTTTGATTAAATATTACATAGCCTGAGAATTTGGTGGACGTAGCCTCGTGGATGAGGTGAACCACATGAATATGGTTGTCTCTTTTGTGTTATTATGTTCTGCATGTTTACTTCTTTCTTCATGATGATGATGTGATATAATGGCTTATTAGTGGAAGATGTTAATAATTGTATTTTTGCAGACATCCAATTAGCAAACACAATTCCTTAATGTATTAAGGTACGCAGAGGTATTCTACATTGTGTGTATGTGTTTTTATTCTTCTCTGGATGTTCTACTAATTTAATTCCTCTTTCCTAGTAATGATGATGAATTGATGATGGAGATAGTGGAGGTGTTCAAAAACAGCATTTTAAATACAAAGGAAGCTCGCCTATTTGATGTGAACAGTTTAATCCTATGACAATCAATTAATTCAATAATTTGATAGGGTAGGTGGTTGAACTATGAGGAGTAAGGGATGGAAACATTGCATAAGGACCCCCGCCTGACAGATTAATCTTATGTTGTTATTAATCTTAAGAAACATTTTTTAACAGTCAACCTTATGGCAATTGATTCATGACGTTTCCGCGATAGGTCTGAAATGTGTTTGGCCAGCTATTACAACTAAGTTATTTTGCAAGATGGTTGTGCAAAAGGTATAATTAGTCTTTCAATCTTTTATTCTTGCCCTTGCTGATCTAGACATGTTACATTTTCACTCTTAATGGCGTCGAGGTCTAAGAGGTATGTTACACAGGGTAATTGTACTTATAAGGAGAACAACTATAAGGGTCTCTGTGTGAGGTGTCTAAATTTTTTGTTTGTGTGTTGTGTCTGAATCTTTTACTTCCATCATGAAAATTTCTGTACATGTGATCCTATGGTGTAGATGAAAAGATAATAAATTTGTCACTGTTAACTTATTATTATATGGTTGCAGAACAAGTCATTTTCCAGGGCATTATGAATATGACATGTTGCGAATTATTCTTAAATGACTGTTTCCACATGGTTTGACACATTGGATAGGAAATATCTTGTAATGTTTGCATCTAGCAAGTTGGACCTCTTTATAGTAATAAAAAGAAAAAAGAAAAAAAAGAAAAAAAAAACTCTCCCCTTTTCCGCACGTATTGGCATCCAGGGACTAAGAGGGACATTACATATGGTATCAGAGCAAAGTTAAAACGCTTGGACCTGATGGACTCATCGACATGCAAGTATGTTGTCAACTATGTGATTTGATTATGTGATATTATAGTACACACTATAAAAGAAGATATTGTTGAACTCTATGCACGTGTTTCTGAGAATTATGTGTAATGCATGAAGTTAGTTGCATGTACTGAAATACAGGAAAGGTTATATGTTTAATTTGGGGAAAGAGAAAATGAAGACACTATTAGGCTTGTCTAAAGAAATATATATTTATGTGTTTTACATACGTATTGATGAAGTGAAGTGCAAGTTGTAATTGTGCTTGGTAAGATTAAGTACATAATATTAACACATCAAAGGATATTGAAGAGGAAGTAAAGCCTTGATATGATGCAGAAATATATTTTTACCACAGTCAAATAAGAACATGTTGTCATGTTATTTGTTTATGAGGGTAAGATGTGACTTATTTTGGGTAAGAATTGTGAGCAGATAATGCAGGTGCGCATGGTTATAAGAAGTAGCATCACAAGAGGATGAGAGGCGAAGATGAAATCTTTAGTAGAAATGATAACACCTGGAGTCTGTATGATTCCCTGCTTATTATGGAAAAGTTACCAGGACGGTAACATTTGATTAGTTATATTGAAATTTCATAGCATCAATAATTTGTTATGTTAAGAATATAAAATTTTGGAAAAAGCTAGTATAGTAGCTAATTATAGAATCTTTTGAGATGATCTATATATGCATCAAGTTATGTTGAATGTATAATGTAAGTCGCTCAGGTCTAGAGGGATTAGGTAGAAATACCTTGATGATAAGCTATGGAGCATGGGGAATGTCATCCTACCACATGGGTACGGTATTGAGAGAGTAGGCGTGAAACATCAAGTACGCCTAGAGATATGAAAGTTGTGTTTGAGGAGAAGCTTCCTAGGCTCTGGAAGAAATAATATGTCAAGTAGATATTATGATATTTTTATGTTTGAAATGACATTTCATGTATGTTATGGTAACTCACGGAGCATTGGGATTTTTTTTTGCAGGAGGTAAATTGTGGAAGTCCTAGTTGGACCACAACTGAATAATCGAATGTAAGTAAATTAGATTACCTATGAAATTTGGCTAGAGTATAGCCAAAGTGGAACGGTAATGTATATTGTTCTTAAAAAGATAATCATTTCTCGTTATAATGCACTAAATATAGAAACTTGTATTGGATGAACAAGAACATATTCAGACCTAACATAAGTGGTTAAGGTGTGAAATGGGGGCAAGTAGCCCACTTAGAATTACTGATGTTATCAGTTTGCCACACATAAATGTGGTATAAAGATGGAATGTCTCTTCACTGTAATTATCCAAACAACAGAGGGATAAAAATGTCTAAAGTTTTTTGAGTTGATGAATGTTGCATAACACCGACACTACAGGATATGCCAAGAACACTATCAGCTGGGATTGACTGGTAGAAAAAAGTATTCGCTTCCTTAAATAATGAGGTTAAGGAATGCTAATTGTCGAAATTCATTTTTTCATGAACCAAGCATTTAACTGTGGATTATGTGGTTTTATACTGACATTGCAGGTTTCACCATGATGATGACGAGTGCTACAATCAGCGTGCACTACGATATATAAAAAAATATGCCTGCATAAATGAGTTGCGCTCAACTTGCGCAGAAATGTGTAAGGATTAATTCCTAGATAATTTACAAGGTTATATCACTCATAAGTGATGATTAAGCCACTGCAACTTATGATTAGTTAATAAAATCGTGAGTTATTGACAGATGTTTTGACTAACCGTATAGCCAACTCACAAGTCGGGACAATGACGGTAAAAGTCATGCGAAGCACCAAGGGGTGTGCATTATGATTGGTAAAGTGAAATCTATACTAAAGAAAAAAAAGTTTGCATGTTGCGGGAGCACCATGGTGTTAGGCAAGTGATTTCCGCGTGAGCACATCGGTGTTAGGCATGTACGCCGCAGGAGCACAATGGCGTTAGGCAAGCGATTGTCGCATGAGCACATTGGTGTTAGGCGCATGGTGTGGCAAGAAAAGACCTAGGCAAAAACTGGACATCTGGAAGACAGGACGCTGTCTGATGTCGCTGAGGAGAAAACTTTTGACTAGGGGTCAAAAGGGAGAGTAACCTCAGAAATAAATGTAAGTCCACCCAAAAATTTAACTCCAGGGAGAGTTCAAAGGATAACGAAAAATGAAAGTTGTGTTAGCAGCTTTCCAAATCACTAAACGGTTACATGCCATAATGTGAAGGAATGATGAAACTAAATTATGTTGAATTTATTGGTTATACATGGTTGATTGATAGGATGAATGTATTGCTTCAAGTTGGGAACATGATGCAGTCCTCTTTCTGATAAATATTAAAGTATGTAAGATATGACGATAGTCTTCGTAGGTCTGGCGGAAAAAAGGTTAAGAAGCGAATTTGGTTTTCATTCACTAGAATATGAAGATAATCAAGGGGGGGCCAGCAAGGTTAGGGATGACGAACAAGTGACACCGAGGACAGTGTCAATTCTAGGGGGAAAGGATGTAAGATCCCCCTCCAACCTTGAATACCTAAGAGTGACTACAGCTCGTGAAAATAGACAATAAATCATAAATGCGTCCTCAAGGAATAGAAAAAAAACCCTCATGAGAATGAGGTTACTCCCACCCCCAATTTAAGCAAATACACTTGCGACATTCTAACATTATTATAACAATAACGAAACATTATATTTGCGACAGAGATAATACATTTGAGAGATGTATTTTTTTTATATCTAGAACATGTGATGTTACCTAAAATTGGGACATCACCTCATGAAACAAATCGCCTACATATATAACATGATATGTAGAACACTATTATAATAAAGAATATTATATATNTAATGCAAACATACATTCTATGAAAAGCATACATGAAATAGTGAATCCATAGATATATATATATAATAATGGTTGGAGGAACATATGCACTCGTGATATTTATGAGAGTGGATGCGGATTCGTATCAGGTTCCGTTATAAAGGTACTGGAAGATGGTCGTAGATACCTTGTATCAGAGGAGTGCTTGGAAATCACTGGTCTACTTTATTTTTGGACCTGACTCTTACTATATGAAATGTTGCATGTGCGGCTGTTTTCCAATAATGAGGGTATGTGTCGATTATATGAAGATCAAATAATGCGTCGATTATATGAAGATCAAATAACGCAGGCCAGCGGTTATTTTGTTTTTCTCTAGAAAACCTCATTTCAAGAACTCGAAGGGATCAGGTCGCACCATAGATTAAGGGAATTTTAAATATATATGCATGTGGACTGATTATAATGACATATGAATATATGAATATAATAATAGGGGTAGGCTTCTCTATTTAAATAAGGCCACTAGGCTGTGATGGAGATGTTTCCGGAGGATCCAGTCTCGGTAGCATCATAACTACGAGCAAGCTTGATTCTTAATATAAATGTACTGATAACACATATAATAGAGGCATGGAGTGAGGCAGGGAGATTATAAGGATTATGAATGAACTATTATTATATAAATTGTATCATAAAAGAATGATAGATTTATCCCTTTAATAATACAAAAGGACATGGATTATTCTATGGTAAGGAAAAATGAGAAATGATGGTTTAAACATTTTAATATTGTATATGGTTATATTTGTTTATGGGGATAATGAAGACAGAATTAATTCTTTCAACCAAAAACATGAGTTTTTATTCATGCTTGTTTTTGGCACGACTTAAGGATAGATTCGGCTTGAAGGAAGGAATTAATGACCACTAAACCTTGACAGTCGTGACTATGTAATGCCTGAACAGTCACCAGGTTTTTACTAGCATCAAATTTTGCGTGACAGGTGCAACGGCTGGGTTATTTATAGAAATATGGTTGAGATGAGGGGAGAGCATGGTTTACCCCATTAAATAAGCAATTTATTTATATGAAGGATAGGGCACTGGGAAAAACGCCCAGCTCGGCATCTCATCGAGAATTTTGTTCTGTGTGAGGTGAAGAAAACTTCGTTATCTGGGAAGGGTTGCAAATTTGCCCTTGGTCCCATTTTTCTTTAGGGTAGGCGAACCTATGCAAGGTGCGATCGGGAAAGTAAAAACTCAACTACCAGGTTCTATATTGAAGGTGATTCGACTTCTCAATCCGGTGGGAAGAGCTCGACACACGAACTTCCGTCTAATGGAGGTAAGTCTGCGAAAACGATAACCTAGTCTCGGCGCAATCATTGGGAGGTTATCTACTCTCAATGCTAAGTCTGAAAGAAAAGACAATGGCGTTTCCCTGCCAAATTATTTTACATTTATGCAATGATATTTTTAGGGTATACGACTATCGTTGGACATTGTACTGACTACTAACCACCAGAACAGTGGATTTCTATATTTACTATGCATGCTTGCTTGGGTATGGACCGATAACCAGATCGAAATCGCCTATCTTTCTGTGTTAGTAGATCTGATCTTTGCGCTGGTTTTATTCAACTTCGATCATAGTTGATTTACACTGTTTCCTATCTAATGCTTTATCCCAAATTTTTGAATATCGTAGATGCCATTTTGATAAGGACTGATGGAATGTGATTACACCCTGAAGGAGTGCGATTTAGCTTCTTTGGTAGTCAAACTTGATATGAACATGATTTATTCCATTGTACCAGCACATCTTAGTGATGTGGATCTAAGCCTCGTTGTTGATCCAAGCTGTGATTTTCCTGTTTATGAATTCATGCTATCCGTTTTGTGATGGATTGTCTTCTCCGGAACTTTATAGATGCTTTCCAAGTCTACGATTGAGTGTATGGCTTAGGACCTGAACACTAAGCCGAGATAGATTCATGCAATTTGCATGTAGCCCCTCGGTTGCCCGACTGGATCTGAACGTTATGGATTCCTCTGCATGAGTTGAGTTGTGTAAATGAATTTAAGGGATTTGACTTTTCCACCATCTGCTATCTAAAGTGTAAGAACAGATCCGAGGTATGAAACCCGCCCTTCATTTGTGCATATGGGTATGCGACTTTAGAGTATAGCTTCTAAAGAGTATGATTTTAGTTCTGAGGGTATTTTATTCCAGGCCTATGATTTGATATTTTTTTTGGGTTGTGGATCGTTGGGAACCAGACTCCCTCGGCACTCTTTTATTTTCCAATGCCTGTGTGTGAATTCACATAAGCAGTTGAGGCATTCGAGTGTGTTTCCCACTACAGGTGTTGGAACCGCATAATATATTATAAGCTATGGGTTGCGACCTCCATTTCCTTTGATTTGATTGGAATTGAACAAGTCTGAACCGTGATACCTTTCCCTGCGATAGGATTTAACTCTATTTTCTTATCCCTAGTGGTTGATCATTATATCATATCTTCTGATTGCCAAGTGACTTCTGTGAATGTTTAAATGGGTTTCATCTATAATCTGTTTTATAATATCTAGATAGAATTCTGGAATGATGAAACTGTTCTCCACTCCATTATTGAAGGTTTTCGACTTGAATATTTGAATATATTTATATAGCTACTCTTCCCGCGAAGCATGACATGTTAAAAGCACTTATTAAAGGGGTGCCACGGCTTCCTGCATATTTTTATAATATATCCACACAATGGAATGCCACTGGCGATTACCTGTTTTTGGCAGAACCATATACCGAAAGGTATCAATTGTGTTTAAAAGATCCATGTATCAAAGAATGCACCAGGTTGGGCTGCATGTTTTCGGATACGATGAAAATGCTAAGACAAAGTGTCTTAGTTAGAGCAGATATAGGTTGAATACCTTAGAAATGCTCTATGAAGTTTCATAGAAAAGATGTCAACAAGGTTGTTTCAGATTGTAATTTGTTATTTTGATTAAATATTACATGGCCTGAGAATTTGGTGGACGTAGCCTCGTGGATGAGGTGAACCACATGGATATGGTTGTATCTTTTGTGTTATTATGTTCTGCATGTTTACTTCTTTCTTCATGATGATGATGTGATATAATGGCTTATTAGTGGAAGATGTTAATAATCGTATTTTTGCAGACATCCAATTAGCAAACACATTTCCTTAATGTATTAAGGTATGCAGAGGTATTCTACATTGTGTGTATGTGTTTTTCTTCTTCTCTGGATGTTCTACTAATTTAATTCCTTTTTCCTAGTAATGATGATGAATTGATGATGGAGATAGTGGAGGTGTTCACAAACAACATTTTAAATACAAAGGAAGCTCGCCTATTTGATGTGAACAGTTTAATCCTATGACGATCAATTAATTCAATAATTTGATAGGGTAGGTGGTTGAACTATGAGGAGTAAGGGCTGGAAACATTGCATAAGGACCCCCGCCTGGCAGATTAAGCTTATGTTGTTATTAATCTTAAGAAACATTTTTTAACAATCAACCTTATGGCAATTGATTCATGACGTTTCCGCGATAGGTCCGAAATGTGTTTGGCCAGCTATTACAACTAAGTTATTTTGCAGGATGGTTGTGCAAAAGGTATAATTAGTCTTTCAATCTTTTATTCTTGCTCTTGCTGATCTAGACATGTTACATTTTCACTCTTAATTGCGTCGAGGTCTAAGAGGTATGTTACACAAGGTAATTGTACTTATAAGGAGAACAACTATAAGGCTCTCTATGTGAGGTGTCTGAATTTTTTCTCTGTGTGTTGTGTCTAAATATTTTACTCCCATCATGAAACTTTCTGTACATGTGATCCTGTGGTGCAGACGAAAAGATAATAAATTTGTCAATGTTAACTTATTATTATATGGTTGCAGAACAAGTCATTTTCCAAGGCATTATGAAGATGACATGTTGCGAATTATTCTTAAATGACTGTTTCCACATGGTTTGACACATTGGATAGGAAATCTCTTGTAATGTTTGCCTCTAGCAAGTTGGACCTCTTTATAGTAATAAAAAGAAAAAAGAAAAAAAAGAAAAAAAAAACTCTCCCCTTTTCCACACGTATTGGCATCCAGGGACTAAGAGGGACATTACAGGCCATACGTCTTTTTTGCATATTACCAATCCAGAAAAGAATTATTCAGTTGAATACATGGCTGGTTCAAATATTTTTCTATCGATGTTTTGTTCATTGCCAGGTCACAAGCGCTACTTTATTATTAACCCATTCGAATGACGGTTTTTATATATAGGCATGATTGAAATTGGAGTGCTTGGTTTCTTCACACTCATAAGCAACATCAGTGATCACAAACACGGATGGATAGTTGTTCATCATGAAGAGAATGAACATGGTTCAAATTTTTTTGTGTCGAGTAATGTGATTAGATATTGTAGAGAAATTGATGCAATTCATACAGGACACATCAAACGATCCATGTGTTTGACTACACATCAAAACCAGTTGCTATGTCTTGTGAACAATGGTAGGACAACTATATGTTCCATAATTGAAATTTTAGATCTGAGGATTGGTGCATCTGCAGTTGAAGAGGTGCATGGGTTTTGGATATTTGGAAGAGATTTGAGATGGACCCTTTTAGAAGTTATGACACTTTATATAAATACACGTCGTCCTAGGTACCTTCCATTTCGTGCTGTGGGGAGTTTTATTCTGATGTGTAGGTATGGTCGAATCCCGTACATATATTATGACCTCAACACTTCCAGGGTTACTAATGTAGGACCTGATGAAGGATCATTGCTCCATAGTCATTGATTTCCTATGCCAATAGACATCCAATGTAAAACATTGTAATGTCTAGAAATTTTTGCCCTCTAACTCCAAGCATGAAAGCATTCGACGATTTACTCCCTTTTCCTACAAATTGGGATGAGTCGTTGGAGTGTTATGGCATGTCAACAATATGCAAAAAGGATGTTTTTTGGCATATTTTGTGAATTTTGATCATCTTTTTATATTATCTACATCCATGTAATCATTAGATATATCTAAAAAATTATATTGCACCAAAAAAATCCATTGTGGATGTTATGTTTTCTTGTAGTGTATGTATTTTTTTGTGATCATCTTTACATTTCGTCATTTTATATTGTACTTCAATTGTACAAGTAACATGCAAAAAAAAATTTCCCTTATTCTAGCACTTTTAAATTATATTTATGCCTGCAAAAAAAACCTGTGTTTTATGAGTTTTTGAAACTAAAGGCATATTCATTAATCCATTTGCTAACCAATTCTCTTATTTTGTGTTATAGAAATGGATATGGTCCCTGCGATTTGGAAATCTCTGCCAATAGACATACTTGAAATGATCTTTCTTTGGTTGCCTTTATCTATGATTATCTGTTTGAAAATGGTTTGCAAAGGTTGGAATCGTATTGTGTCTGAAAACAATTTCATCTCACAATGGAAACACAATCAAACGAAAGAATATGGAGTTTTGGTTGGTTTTGGCTCTTCTGGTAGACATCAGTTAGTTGGCCATTACATTAGCCAAATAGGAAAATGTTCATCTCTATCTATGTAACTCCTAAACAATGAATACAAAATTGAATCCACATGTGGTTCAATTGTTGCAGTTTCATCCTCCAGTATCTTATCTTGAAAAAGAAACTACTACATCGCCAATCCATTCACAAAGACTTGTACATTTGTAGGGTCTCTTGGTCTTGGTGATTGGGGTTTATTTACATTGTTGAAAAATTTTGAACAAGAAAAATACCATTGGGTAGCATTGAAACATGTTTATACAGAATTTCAAACAAAATATTTTATTTCCAGCAGTATTCATATGCAGTGGAGACAAACATGTACTATAGATGGCGATGTTTTGCGGCCCAAAAATCCCATATTGTATAATCAAACAATGTTATGGGTGGATAGTCATGTGGTTTCTAGAGATAATCATATATGTATATACAAGCTATGTTGGATAGATATTGAGGATAACAAATGGGGGTTCCAGTTTATTCCACACTCGAATTCAACATTATCGATTAACCTAGCATGTTATCGCATTGAGCTTCTTTGTTTTATCAATGATGGAAGAACTACAGTGTGGTCTATAGAACCAACAAAAAATCAAAATGATTCAACAAATTCTTCGATAAGAAATGGATGTTTAGAAGGTGGATTGCGATGGAGTATCATGTCTAATTTGACCTCGAGCATTAATGGCAAATGCAGTGGATATTTTCCTGCTGTAGCACTTGATAATTACATGCTTATGTGCAAATACGACCATCTTACTTTTGGTTTCTATGACTTCATCGACGCACATTCTAATGTTGTAAGCGACGATAGAATGTTGGATTCTGCATTATCCAAACTTGAAAATCCAACACACCTAAGTGTTGTTGAGCTTCTAGACAACATATCCATCATTCTAAGTTGCCCAAACATGGATTCAATTGATGATGTCTTTTCAATGGGATAATATAAACATATATACCTTGTAACTTGCATGTATGTTATGCAAGTTGACATGTTTGGATGGTTCTTAATCATACTTATTCCAAATATTTATTCCCAACCTACTTTACCGGATTTTTGGCAATCAGTGCTACGTATGGAATTTTACTTAACTTTACTTATGCAGATCGACATCTTCAATACTTCATTACCATGCTTATTGCATTTGTCTCTTCTGATGTTTTCCAATTTACATTCTCTATGAAATAGAAATTATTCATACATGCCAAAAAAAAAAATTCTTAGATACAAAACTTGAGTACAGTATTAGTTTATATCTTGGCAGTCTTCGGTAATACAAATATTATAAGATAATATTTGAATAAAGTTCAAAACTCTTAGAAATATTATAAGATAATCTTTGAATAAAGTTCAAATCTTTTACGTTTGTGTTTCTTTTTGCTATACATGTAACATGACTTTGTACACTAATATGGTTTGACATAACTAATTTTCTTATGTTCATGTAGATATGTCGTCAGAGAAAAATAATAATTGGAGCAGTGAGAAGAACTTGATGGAAACACCGCGTCACACAAAAAAAGAATCCTCGCGAAAAAACTATAATAAAAAAAAAAGGAAGGCATTAATAGGAAACGTTGTTTAATATACCAAGAGAATAGTGAGAAAATTGGAAAACAAATAAGAGAACGACATTGATTCTTAGGGCGAGCCCACTAAATTCTAAAGCATATCTGATATAATGAGGAGATCAAATCGCTGAAGTCAATTTATATCATCAACTCCTACATATAGCGACAACTGTAACGAAAGGTTGAATGAAGTTATTGAACCTTTTGTAGATCATACTTCGAGCAAAACATTTTCTAATCATGGCACTGAAGTATAAGGATTACATGGCATTGTCTATATTTGAAAAAGTATTTATCTATACAATATAGATATACTTACATACATGTTCAATGTTTAGATAACTACTCGCAACAATTTTCCGAATCGATCATTTGATGAGCGCGAGGAAGCTATGTATACAAATCAAAATGAAACAGTACAAAATGATAACACCAATACAGCTAAAAGAAGCAGTGGTATAAGAACAATTTCTCTTGGAACAACAAAGGACATGATTTCCATGTCTACTATGAATGACTCACACAGCCATGCAAACAATGCATTGTTAACGGATGAAGATCAAGGGTTTCAAAATCAACTCAAAACCGGTTGCAAATGTCCAGTCCAGCAAGAACTATTTCTGTTGGAACAACCAAGGTATTGTTTCACCTATCCATGACAACAATCATGCATTTGACCTTGATCAAAATAAGGTAGGATTAGATACAATACTATTTCATCTTTGTGTTCAATAATTCAATGAGAAATCCTTTTGAAATTCCAGGATAGTAGCATGCATGGACATGATTGTCGAAATGACACGACATTGATCAATGTCATTCCGTCTTATGGTGACAATGACTCTCTACAAAATGTTGGTCAAAATTATGTTGTGTGCACCCAACCAAAGAACATGGACCTCAATCGGGAAAAAAATTCTACACCAATGAATGATCAAGCAATAATTCTAAACCAGATCATGATCAGTAGACCAACTAGAGATGCAGAAAGGACTATTTTTCTTGGAACATCAAAGTTCTTACTCATCCTTTTCATACACAACTTCCATATTTAGATCTTACCAGAAGATTTGACATAATATTTAACAATGACATTTTCACTTTTCAGGATAATAGCGTTGAGGCTCGTCGAGGACACAACATTCAAACCCCAAATCATCTGAATGATATGATGGAAACCAACCTTCATTATAATTTTCATGATGAAATCCATTTGGGTCAGGTTTCAGGTGATGGTACTCGACGAAGGCAAGTCAGGAATCTACATTGTCGCAACAACTTAGGAGAGAGATGTCGACATGTCTCACCTCACTTTGCATTGAATGGTAATGTCCATGCCCAAGATCTAGGTTTAAATATACATACATCAAGAAACATAGTTGAATTTTTCCAGCAAATGTCCTCTTTCCATCGAGCATTTCGTGTCGAAATTGATAAATTGTCAATTGTGCAAATCTGTAATGTTTGTCATGAATCATACCCTGGAATGAATGTTTTCAGTCGAGATGAAGGACCTATTTGTGTGAGATGTAGGCAAGAGCGTGGTATCCATCATTTTTCTCGAGATAAAAACATGAATCCTGGCAAACAACCTCCTGTTTTATCAATTTTGACACATGTTGAAGAAATGTTAATAGCACGAGTGAATCCAATACTACAGGTCACACATGCATGTGGAGGTAAATATAAATATAGTGGCCATACAATTAGCTTCCCAGAAGATATCGTTTCAATTTTTAAGACTCTTCCTCGTCGAATAGAAGACCTAGACATATTAATTGTCAGGAAAGAAGGGCCTCCATCCAAGCACTATGATTGCATTGTTAGTAGGTCGCGAGTAATGGATGCATTGCATTACAAAATATGGATGGACAAATATTACCGAGATGTTGAAGTTGATCCAGAATCAGTCGTATGTCTCCTAGATCATCCAACAGATGTCTCCTCTAAATTGCGTTATATCAACTCTGACATAGCTGACTCAGAAGAGATTGATGAAGACATTGATAGATTTGGAACTCATGAACTCGAAACTCATCCTTCATCCTTTATAGCTAGAATTCCAAATGCACAAAGAGAGATAGAAGAGATACGAAACTTTGTTAACAAAGAATCTTCTTTGTCAAATTTAGATATGGAATGGCCAGAGATTGGTTTGTCTCCAATAAATGAATACAACACAAAAGGTTTGTTTGACATGGCATTTCCAACATTGTTTTCCACAGGCACTGCTGATTGGTTGCAACCACATTTGAAGGATGTCCGCTTACATGAGTATGGGTTGCACCTACTTAAATATTGTGATCAAAGGTTTGGAAAACATCCAAGGTTTCAGTATTTTGCATTGAACATGATAATGAGACATCGAAGCCAAGGAACAGCTACTGTATTCGTGAAAAAAAACCATTGAAGATGGCATACCTACCACAATTGAAGATTTACGTAAGGAGCTCATTGAATTCCCTGACACTAAATTAGCTTAACGATTGATGCATTTTGGTTCATGTATTCGAGGAACAAAGGCATACTAGAACATATGTTGTAGTGAGCTTACTGACATGATATCACAAATCGGTTTCCCATTTTTTTTTTTCGCTCTGAGTGTAGCTAATACCAAGTGTCCAGACCTACATAAAGTTATGCCCAATTCTGCATGTGTATCTGCACAGAACATAAATAGATGGAGAACCGATAATGTTATAAAATATCCACATATTGTTGCAAAGTATATGCATGAACCTTTCAGTATATTCGTGATGAAATCATTGTGAAATACCTTCATGCTAAATACTACTGGTACAGGTACGTCGTTTCCTTGTTCTATTTTTTAATCTAACATGTTAGATTATTACTTGAAATTTTGTTATAAGCTAATATTATTGAAACATGATGAGTTTCATAGGTATGAATGGAAACATAGGGGATCAGCACATATCCATGGATTTCTATGGTTAGAAGGTGCACCAAACATGGAACAACTGGATTGGATAGACACGATAAGGGTTGATGCAGTAAGACGATACTTTGACAACTATGTAACAGCATGGAATCCTCATGATTCTCACCATAGGAATATATCTATTCATCGACCTCTAGAGGAAGATCCTTGCTTATTGGATACCAGTGAAATATTCAATACAGATCCCCTTGATGATTATGAGCAACTAGCAAATCAAGTGCAATGACACACAAGATGCAGTGTTCATTCATGTTTACGAAAAAAAGGTTCCTCCTACATGTGCCGATACCATGCACCATGGGAACTTCAAGACCAGTCGAAAATATTTTTCAATGACAAAGGACACAAAAAATATGAACCTGCTCGCAACGACGACAGGTTAAATGTTCATAACATTCCTCTTCTTTCAATATGGCGTGCCAATGTTGATTGCCAGCTAGTTCTTTCACGTCATGTAGTTTTGAAATACATTGCAAAGTATGCTTCAAAAGCAGAGAGAAGATCAGAAAGCTATCAAGACATGTTGACAAGAATTTCCAATGTCGTTGACTCTGACATTCCCTCTATATGTGCATATAAAAATTTTCTTGCTGAAACAATTGTGGAAAGAGATATAGGAGCACAGGAAACCTGTCATATGTTGTTAAATCTTCCTCTTGTTATTTCTAGCTGTAGATTTGTTTCAGTTAATGTTGGTAGAAAAAATATTCAAAAGAGTTTCTTCCAACTGGGATAACAACAAATTCCCAATAGGGTCTGGGTTTCTAGAACACTACCAAAAGAGACCTCTGTTTCTGGAGCACTTATCTTTTATTGAAACTGAATGATCATGGTCTTTTAGTGGTCGATGTTAGAGAGAACTGTGGAAGCCAAGAGATACACTTGCGATAGTTCGTGTATGGCCACGGTTCTATGAGGTTCCTAACAACAATTCAGATTCCTTTGAGTCATTTTGCCTCAGTGAATTACTTCTCTATAAACCATTTAGAAACATTTAGATTGATATTGGAGTTAGCACAAAAATTATTATTCATAACTGGAGGATCCTTAGATATCGATCTTGGGATCCTTAGATATCGATCTTGGGATGTCAATAGGATACCCTTGGAACCAGATACCAATGAAGAATATGATGATACACATGAAGATGAAGTGATTCATGAGAATGACATGGATGAGTGGGAGATGTTGCCATGTCTTATTCCTCCCAATACTGTTCTAGTGTCAGACATTGATACTCTTGGTCGCAGAGACTTTGACTTGATCCATGCATGGAATAGTACTACAGGTTCGAATAGAAACTTAGAGGACCCAACAAATTTCATAAAAAATGTACGCTCAAGAGGATCCATACTAGATCTCTCACATTCTAGGTCAGCTTCTCCATCCTCATTTTCTGATAAGCAACGTCTTTGTTTTGAAACTATTATTGAACATTTCCATGAAGGACCTAATGCAGACCCGCTGAAGATGATAATTCAAGGAACTGCAGGGACAGGAAAGTCTTACCTTATACATTGTATTGGACATGAATTTTCAATGCATTCCATAAATCGGAAAATCCCTCTGCTATTGCTAGCACCTACAAGAGTAGCTACCTTCAACATACAAGCCAAAACAATTCACTCGGACCTTAGAATCCCTATTAAAGACTTCAAATCTTTACAGGGTCAGTCACTTTTTGTATTGCAAGAAGAAATGCAATATGTTACACACATTTTAATTGATGAAATGAGTTTCATTGGGACAAGGTTGTTCATACAAATTGATTCACATCTTCGGGAGGCATTTCCTGAAAAAAGGTCAGTTCCTTTTGGTGGGAGATCATTGATTCTTGTTGGAGATCTCGGGTAGTTGCCTCCTGTCAAAGATAAACCATTGTACGTAGGAAACATGGTTGGCAGGGTCTTATGGCAAAATTTCAGAAAGGTTGTTACATTGGACATGATATTTTGTCAGCAAGGCACATATCCAAATCAATTCAAATTTAAGAGGTTGCTAACCAACATTATAAATGCAAACACAACAGTGGATGATTGGAATCTTTTAATGTCATGAACATATGCAAATATGGATGGTACTGAAAGTAATAGTTTCACTTTAGAAATCCATTTGTTTCTTACAAACAGCTTGGTAAATGTACATAATCAATGCATGCTAAAGTCACTTGGAATTCCTATAGCACAATGCATTGCTGAACATACGAAGAATAAAGATTTTTCTGATGTTGATGATGACCAGCTTCAACAAGAAGTGCTTTTATGTCCTGGTCAACGAGTGATGTTGACGTATAACTTGTGGGTGGAAGCAGGGTTGGTAAATGGAGCACTTGGGACAATTCAAAACATTTTTTTCTCTAATGGATCCAAACCACCACAACTGCCAATGTATGCTACAGTCTCATTTGATGATTACATTGGTTTACCATGGGACATCAGATATCCCAAAATTGTTCCAATAGCACCTATTGCTAGAGGAAATCGCAAGCAAATCTCATTGCATATGGCTTGGGCTCTTACCATACACAAATCGCAAGGTTTGACTTTAGAAAGGGAAACCATTGATATCAGTATCGCAGAGAGGCAAGGTTTAACTTTCACAGCAATTTCAAAGGTAAAATCTATTGATGGTCTATGAATATCTCCTCCGTTTACATTTGAAAGGTATTCAATGATGGCCAAAAGTGCATATGCTACAATTAGGAAGAAAGAAGAACAACGGTTGGAATCCATTTCAACTTAAAGATCACAACTATTGGGTTATTAGGTAACTTGATTGTTTATTGTATAGATATTTATATTGACATGTTTCGTTGTTATTATTTGAATTGGCAGGAAGAAATATAGATTGCAAGAGAGAAAACCAAATTACAAACATACAGAGTTTAATCTCTATTTATTTCTTGTCTTTTCATATAGTTGTCGAGAAAAAAAAAATTTCCTATATTTTAACATACACTTTTTCAATATGTTCAATTACAATTCAATTTACAAGCATTTGTTAAGTTGTATTGCGACATAAAAACATAGTGGCAGCCATTATTTTTTTTACTAATTTATTTGGATTTTTGTTCATATTCTTTCTGTATGTGTTGAAAGAGTAAAGATATAGTTAGTTATCTACTTTTTTCATAATATAATTTTTTTTAATTGGGTTTTATTGATTAAATGTGAATGTACTGATGAAATGTGCCAGAAAAACAGTATTGAATGATAGATTACGAGATGACATGCCAATGATTTTGACATATATAACCATGACCATGCATGTTACCATTTTATGCAACTTACATTTTGTTATATTGTATGATTTAATTGTTATTGATATCTTAGAGTTTTAGTGCTTATGCCACATTTCCTCCAATGTTGTTTATTGTATTATTTGGTTATCATGATGTTCAAATTCATAAAATGATATATGTTTTTATTTTCCAGATCTTTGCGTCAAATCCAAATAAAAAATGGATGTAAAAAAAATCAAACATCATCCAACAATATGCATCAGACACCTCATAGATGAACCAAGGTTGAGGCGTCGATTTCAGATACATGTTCTACATCCTGGAAGAGGAAACCTTTTCAAACCAGAAATTCAAAAGGAGATAGGGAAGAAATTTGGCATTACCGGTACACAACAAATATTTATTTACAGTTTTCGTACATATGGACAAAGATCTTCAGGTTTTGGGTTGGTATGTGACAAGCTTGATGATGCAATAAAATATGAGCCTAACCACATATTGGTGAAGAACAAAATTTGTGATCTTGGCAAGAAAACCCAAAAAAATACTGAAAAAAAAAGCAAAGAAAATTCGTGGTGTCATGCCAAGAAAATAAAAAGATTGTTGAGCCACTGTCATCACCATCTATATAAAAAAAATAGTTAGAGTTCTTTTTCTTTCTGTTCGCATCATTGTATTTATTCACTCTATCGTTGCATACAGTTATCTAAATGTGTTGAATATATATTTTACAAGTTTGAATAATATTTTGAATTTTGATTTGTTTCTAAGCAATCTATTGTCAACCTTTATCTTATTTATAAGTAGTTTAAATAGCTTTGTGTGCTGGTTCAAATAAATTATTTTCATGATTTGTTATGTTTCTGCTGCAATATGGTAATGTTGGTTGCTGGATTTTTTTACATGATGCCATTAATTAAATTGTTTTGTAGTAGTTGGGTTTATTTTGAATTTGAATTTCTTTTTGCATTCTGAAATTGATGAAGGGTTGTCTTGGATTTTGATGTTCATTGGTGCTTATGGTGTCTTGTGCCATTGGTTCATGGTTATGTTCTACTATGTCTGTGTTATGCAAAGAAATTATTTTTATAATTTATTATGTTTCTGTTGGTAGTAACTATGTATTTTTTAATGTTATTTATGAGTAGCTTAAATAGCTTTGTGTGTTCATTCAAAAAAAATATTTTTATGATTTGTTATGTTTATGTTGCAATATGGTAATGTTGGTTGCTCGATTTTTGTTACATGATGCCATTAATTAAATTGTTTTGTAGTAGTTGGGTTTATTTTTATTTTGAATTTCTTTTTGCATTCTGAAATAGATGAAGGGTTCTCTTGGATTCTGATGTTCATTGGTGCTTATGGTGTCTTGTGTCATTGGTTCATGGTGATGTTCTACTATGTCTGTGTTATGCAAAGAAATTACTTTTATAATTTATTATGTTTCTGTTGGTAATAACTATGTATTTTTAATTTTATTTATGAGTAGCTTAAATAGCTTTGCGTGTTCGTTCAAAGAAATTATTTTTATGATTTGTTATGTTTCTGTTGGAATATGGTAATGTTGGTTGTTGGATTTTTGTTACATGATGCCATTAATTAAATTGTTTTGTATTAGTTGGGTTTATTTTTATTTTCAATTTCTTTTTGCATTCGGAAATTGATGAAGGGTTATCTTGGATTATGATGTTCATTGGTGCTTATGGTGTCTTCTGACATTGGTTCATAGTTATGTTCTACTATGTCTGTGTTATGAAAAGAAAATATTTTTATAATTTATTATGTTTCTGTTGGTAATAACTATGTATTTTTATTTTTATTTTAGTTAATTGCAAATGGATCCAAGCATTTGGAGTTTACTACCACTCAAGTTTATAGAGATGATTCTCCTATGGGTGCCATTTTCAACATTGGTTCATTTGCGATCAATCTCTAAACATTGTGAAAAGCTATTGTCCAAGCCATCTTTTGTTAGCGCTTGAAAAAATTACAATATAACAGAAACTGGGCTTCTAATTGAACTATTGGGACAGTATCAAAACCATTTTGTATATAAGTTTATCAATCGTATAGGACATACATCTTTGTTGCATGTCCCTTATCCAGAATATAGATATACGATTGAATGTATAGTTGGTTCAATCATTTTGCTCTCAAAACATTGTCCTCTACGAGGGCATAAGGATTATTATATCGTAAATCCATTCATAAAGTGTTTCTCAAATATATAAATGATTGATATAGGAGACTATGGTTTCTTTTCTCTGATAGGAAACACCGGTCAACAAAAACATGGATGTATACTTGTATGTCATCAGTGTACTGAACACAGTCCTAAATTTTTTATCTGCAACAATATCGAAAGAGTTTGGAGAGAAACAATTAGTGCTGATGGTGAACCTACTGCTCCTAAAGATGTTATTTTTTATAAAGGAAAAATTTATTGGTTGCATGTGAAAATAACTTCTAAAGAAGGTGCCTCATATGTGTACTGACTATACTCGCTGAACATTGAAATGAATATATGGGGTATGCATTCAATTTACACAGGGCGTAGGAAATGATCTATGTGTCTGACCTTACACTACAACCGATTGATATGTCTTGTGAATGATGGTTTTACAAGTATATGGTGCATAGATGAAATCCACGATTTCAAACGCGGTCAACCTTGTGTTCAACAAACAGATAGTCATTTCGAGGATGGTAGAGGGTTAAGATGGACCCTTTTACAAGGTATGACAAGAAATATAAATAGACATTGTTCAAACTATCTATCATTCCAAGCAGTTGGAAATTCTATATTGATGTGCAAGAATGCTGAAATTCCATTCATATACTATGATTTGGAAACTTGCAGTGTTACTCATTTAGCAGTTGATGAAATATCATCGCTTCCAAATCACCGTCTACCATTTCCAGCAAACAATCAATGCACTAACATTATCATGTATAAGAATTTCTTTCCTCTAACTCTAAGCATGGCTTTATTCAATGATCTTCTCCCATTCCCTCCGACATTGTTTTAGTCCCTGTAGGATTTTGGCATGTAATTCAATATGTTTATGAGTCTTTGTAAAAAAAACTATGTTTTAGTTTTTGCACTTTGTGTAAATTTTGGTATGTTTTGGTTTTAAATAAAACGTGTCTTCATCCCATGAAGCTTTTTATAAAGGATATGGAAATTTGGAGTGGCTATGTTTGAGTTTTTGCTTCAAATCACTATTTTTATTTCTTTTGATCTAAAATAAACAGATTTATTTACTGTATAACATCAAAATTTATTGGCTATATCGAGACTTTAATGGAAACAATAATTTACATCTTTTAAATAGTACAACTAATATTACATATCTTTCCCTCACACACTAAAAGATTGCATTATCAACAAATGAATAAACTATGCATTCGATTTCAACTCGGTATGATAACAAACATTGCACATTAAAGAACACATTTTTGCACTTGAAATAACAACGATATTCCATAACTGATGATAAGGTAATTTATGATGACTTTCTGTGCTAAGTTGACGTAATGTCAAAGGTTTTTCAACAATTGCATATTTCAGTTGCTCAAATTACGATTTAAATAATCAATACAATATTTCACTTTCTCAAGTAACAATTTAAATAATATATGTAATTGTTGCAATTAAATTCCTAGATTTCCTCATTTTAAAAATCCATACATTCATTTACATCATATTCATGGATGCATTGCTTACTTTTATATTGAAATTGTTACTTTTTGTATTCGTTTAAGAATTTTATTTTTTCATAAATATCACGAATCATAAAATATATGGAACTGAAACTCCTTAGAAAATAATTTAGTTTCACATTAAATAAACATCAATTAAACAACTATTGCAGTATTCCAGTCTACGAAAACATTTCAGTACAAACATTGCAGATTATATAACAATTTTTCCCACTTGAAATAACAAAGATATTCCATATTTGCTCCACAATTGGCATTCACACCTTGTTCAAATGAAAACAACATAACTAACTATCATGCAATTTATGATGACTTTCTATACACCGCATGTCACAAGACACCATAAGCGGCAATGAACATCAGAATCCAAGATAGCCCTTCATCGATTTCAGAATGTAAAAAGAAATTCAAAATAAAACTAAACCCAACTACTACAAAACAATTTAATTAATGGCATCATGTAACAAAAATCCAGTAACCAACATGACCATAGAGCAACATCACAATTCAACTTGATGCTCACTCACTATGATAATCCACCATAGCACTTCATAAATTAAACATATATTTGTCTTATTAAATTACGTTTAATGTTGTAATGCAATGAATCACATTAATTAACATAACCATAAGACAATATATTCATACAGAAACGATGCAATCGAACATAACCCTTTGTTTATGTCAAAACAGAATTAACACCTAAAAATATCACTACACCTAATCATTGTGCAAGATTACAATGACTTACATATTGTCACATTATCACATTACTCAACATAGCCATAATGCAACATGGCAATTATGTCGCATTGTGACGTTTATCACATGTTATGTTACATTAGCGACATTCATCAGGGGTTGTGTCACATTGTGATATTTGTCAAGGGTTATGTCACATTGCGATAATGCCCAATATTTGACACATTAATAATGTCTGTTTGGATGTTTAGAATTTTTTTTT
>LPNX010921363.1:160787-277720 GCA_001517045.1 Pseudotsuga menziesii
TTGCTTACCATTAAATAACTATAATCGATTATAAAATAAATTGTTTTATAGCTTATATTTAGATAATATTAATGAATTAATAATTAATAATTTTTATTTAGAGTTTATATTTTTATTTTAAATACATAAATACATTTTATGTTGTTATTTTATATTTGAAAGGCTTTTTTGGGCATCATCATCATTCAATTGAAAAAACATCTCTTTATACAACCATAGTCATTGTTAAATCAAATATTAACCATAAATTAAAACTAATCAAATGCTCATCATTCAACTTATCACAATCAATAAAGTAATATAATGGTTATGTCTCCTATGCATTACGATATAACCCTAAGTGTTATGATATATAATATTATTGTCACACATTAATTAATTAATTAATAATGTATTTATATTTGGATTTAATTATAATTAATAGTATTTATTTAATAATAATATTTCAATAATTATTATATTATAATCAATTAAAATATTAATTTATCAATATTAATAATAAAAAATAAAAGTATAATAATTAATTGTAACATAATAATTTATTATTATTTTGGAGATATGCCTATGGGCCCACCCGTTACTAGCAACAACCACATTAAATTAATTAATGTGTCTGAATATGCTGATAGGCGTAAATTTAGGCACATATTTTTTATATTAATGTTTTTCCCTATAGTATGTGCTTAAATTTACGCCTATCGACGTATTCAGACACATTAATTAATTTAATGTGGTTGTTGCTAGTATAATTACAGTAACATAATCATATAAACATTAAATTCTGAAATTTTAATATAAATAAAAAATATATTAAAGATTTTCTTCGAAATCAAAACATAATACCATATTTCATTCTCTCTCTTATATATTTTGTTAAAAAAAACTCGAATTTGAATACAGTAACATAATCATATTATCATAAAAATGTTTTGAATTTTTTTACGCCTATATTAATCTGATCCAATAATCTTGACTAAAACTATAAGTTTGAATTAATAAAATTTTCGATTTCCCGTTTCTCTGAACTATTAACAGGGGACCATTAACCATTAACTCGGAAGGATATCTTCGAATGCTTTACAAACAAGGCATTTATGAGAAAATTCTATTTGGAGAAGACTCTTTTTGAAACAGCAATTATGAACAACTTGCACATTTAAACTCTCAAATTGAAATTGAACATATAACAATTCAAACCAGAAATATATACTCTCAATGCTTTTAGTTAAATCTGCAATGATTTTGTGGAGGCCGAGGCCCAAACCCCACTAATCCACCATTGCAGTCTTCAAGGAGGTCTACAACTATTTGTCGGTGGAAGCCCAGCTTGGTTTTCAAAAGCAACCTTACGGAATGTTGAATGCACGCAATGATACTTGCAGAGGTTTTGCCGACTCAAGGATCCATCTGCCTTGATAATTATGGAAGCATTGGCATCTTTGGAGGACTTTCCAGCAGCTCATTGTGTGAAGCTGAAGAGGATATAGGGGTTGGCCGCATTGTACAAAGCTCTGGGTGTTGTATGTTCCACAAGGTTCTCAGTTAGAAGAGTTGCCAAGTACGAAACCTCCTACTCGAAGTGGTGGAGGTTTGTGAGCTCTCCTAAGTGATCAGGTAGCAACACCATTCATGACAACCCAATGAAAACTAAGTATTTAAAGGATAGCATATTTTAAAATTCGTTAGGCAACTTTTTGAGTGTGGATGTCTTTATGGCAATCCTTTCGAGGTACTTCAGCTGCCCTATAGACCTTGGAATCTCTGAAACGGGAGAATCGATATTTAATTCTCACAGCTTGAAAGGTACCACCTGCGAATTTGACATCTCAACCTAACGCAAACATATATATAATATATTTGCCTGCTTTGGATTGATGTGGCCACAGTATCTCCAATTTGCTCCCCTCCACTTCTAAAACTTTCAAATCCTTCATCGGAATCTAGTCACGTAGGGAAGAATAGTCACATCCATACCAACGGAGCCATATTAGATCTGGTGATTGCACCCTCCTCAATATGTCTTCTAAATAGCCTTCTTCGGATACTACAAGTCTTAAACAAGGCATTTAACAAGGCATTTGACAGATAATCAGGAGTTGGTTACTGTAAATTGTGAAGGACAGTTCACTTAGGTATTTTGGGTCGAGCTTCCGTGTGTTGGAAATGCTCACTGTGGGGCGGTAAAGCAATCCCATGAACTGAAGACTAATAGCTCCCAGGATGAAAGACTGCCCCCGAATCCAATTGGTTTTTTTCATCTTAGAATACCATATGTCCAGACCGAGCAATAGCAACAGACCTGCTGACCCAAACGACATACTCAACAAACCCGTTGTATCAACGAGCCAAAGGAGGGAAGGTAAAGGAATTTGAGGTTCGGGACCGGTGGCCATGAATTTTTCTAATACAAAAAAGGGAAGAATAGTCACATCCATACTAATGGAGCCATATCAGATCTGGTGATTGCACCCTCCTCAATATGTCTTCTAAATAACCTTCTTCGGATACTTCAAGTCTCAAACAAGGCAATTAACAGGGCATTTGACTCATAATCAGGAGTTGGTTACTGTAAATCGTGAAGGACAGTTCACTTAGGTATTTTGGGTCGAGCTTTTGTGTGTTGGAAATGCTCACTATGGGGTGGTAAAGCAATCCCACGAACTAAAGACTGATAGCTCCCAGGACGAAAGACTGCCCCTGAATCCAATTGGTTTTTTCGTCTTAGAATACCATACGTCTACACTGAGCAATAGCAACAGACTTGCCTACCCGAACGACATACTCAACAAACCCACTGTATCAACGAGCTGAAGGAGGGAAGCCAAAGGAATTTGGGGTTCGGGACCGGCGGCCATGAATTTTGCTAATACAGAAACGAGTCGCATCACCAAAACACGTGGCGCGTTTTTATTGGATAGAGGGACAACCATGTTGAAAACTGTGCCCACAAACAGGACCTCAAAGAAAAAACGCCTACGGCGTAAAAATTTCATGATGCCTCCTTTCTATTGATTTTCCATATTTAAAAACCTTAAAAATATAAAAGACTATCTTAGGTGTAGGAAAAAAAACAATCAAAATAAATATTTATCTATAATCGATTGATTAAATATTAAATACACAATATCATAAATTTATCTAACGAAAACACATCTAACCAATTCAATTTGATATAAATAAAATTAATAGAAAAATCCATAAAACCATAATGTGATTTCTCACTAAAAACATAATTAAAACAGTTATAAATAAAAATTAATTTTACATGAGAGACTCCATCCACATGCAATAAGTATAAAAAAAGATTAATAAATGTTGCCTTTTGGATTGGCCCTTGTCAAATAATTTGAAACCTTTGCATTATACTTTATAATGCAGGTTATATAAAAACTCATGTTATATATTTTTAATAATATATTTTATTATTTAATAATTTTTGCATTCCCATAAATTATAATTAGGTACTTCTTTTATCTCAATTATAATCTATGAAAATGAGATGAAAAATGTAAAAAACTTAGGTTTCTTATCTTAATAGCTATCATCTTACAAAATCATCTTACAAAGAGGCTCGTGTGGGGAGTAAATAAAGATATAGATGTTGTGATATGATTTAAGAGGAACATTAAAAGTGATATTGGTGAATTGCTGTGCTTATTCAGATTTTAGTAGTGGAAGTGAAAGTATTTTATTAACATAGGTTGGTAGTATTTTTATTGTTGTGATTTTGTTAGTGTGTTGCTCATTATTTTCTTTGTTGGTATAAGTTTTTAGCTGTGCATTGGACATACAACCATTTGTGAGGGCTTACTATTTTATTGGTTGGTCAAGAAGGAGAGGAAATTAATATTTTATTATGGTGTTGCCTAAATATTCTAGGTTTTGAACAATTTTTAAGCATATTTTCCATTTTATTTTGTTTGAAGTTAGGTTGTGAATCTTTAAAAATCCTTAAGAGTAACATATATTAACTATGAAAATTGCATAATTTGAGTGTCACAAGAGTATTCAAGGGTGCTGAATTATTTATGAATTCAAAACCACAATTTAAACACTTTCAAAATGGGATTTTGCCAAAAACACAATTACCCAACCAAAACCCACCAAAAATTTGAAAACATAGAATAAACAAACTGTTCATTTTATTAGTTGTTGGTTGGTCAAGAAACACACAGAAAACTAATATTTGATTGATTGTAGGTTACGCGAGAGGCAGGGACAACATAAATTATTTCCCAAAATGAATAGGTTGAAATATTTCCAACGCCGCATTAGACATGATAGACATGATAGATTTGTTCAAAGTAAAAGTTAACTCGAGTCAAGAGGAAGCCATCATGTGATCTATAGTATAAACACTATGCAGAGAATATCTGAATACGAGAGAACCTCTAGTATAAACACTATGCAGATAATATCTGCATACAAGTGCAAACAAGTGGATCCAGGGCATTGCATTTAGTGTAAGGGGATTATCATCTCCACCTTGCGATTAACAGTCGTATCAATATTAGTGCAAAAAAGTTATATTGAATAACATCTCCACCTTGCGATTAACAGTCGCATCAATATTAGTGTAAGGGGATTAATATTCACATGAAGATGTTATCCGTGAACATAAGGGGTTTAAGAATCGTAGTGATCCTAATAGAAACTCAAACTTCTCCATTAAACTGAGGTCTCTGTACCATAATGGAATCCACGAATAATTTATTACCTTATTCCCTTATTCCTGGATTATTCCACTAAGGTAAATTATGCCAAAAGAAAATGTTAATCGGAGACATTATGGTACCTTTTAATGGTCGAAGACATGATGGTACCTTTTAATGGAATTATTTAAATTTTACCCTTCTATTTCCTTCATGAAGGGCAAGCTTTATCAGTTTCATTCAGTATAAAAAATGCCAAACAAGCACAATTGTTTGCTTTTCCGCTTCCTGTAGCTTGTCAAGCTACAACCATAATACTAAATGGATTCAGTATAGTCGAACCTGCCACAATAGAAAGAATAGAGCAAAGATATGTAATCTTACGCAAAAATATCATTCAGTAAACGACCAAGACATTCTTGATTTCTTTTGTAATATAGACTAGTAAAAAAAATCACACTAATCGCTTGGCATTTGGCATTCACTGCCCTTTTTGAAAGCTTGTCGTTATCATTCAGTAAACGACCAAGACATTCTTGATTTCTTTTGTAATATAGACTAGTAAAAAAAATCACACTAATCGCTTGGCATTTGGCATTCACTGCCCTTTTTGAAAGCTTGTCGTTAGCATGCTCATATCTAATATCTCATATGTTTCATTTATAAGGGCCGCCAGGTTCGCTTAAAACAAAAATCAAAATAGCACTCCAGCGCCCTTCATGCAGTTTGGTAATATGGAAAAAAAATGTTGCAATGCTTTCAATCTAACTCTGAGATGGCTCAAATTCTTAGATAGGTGGAGCATAGGATTAGTGTTCCACTCTCCAAATTATGTTATCAATACTTTCCCAAAGTTGCGACCTTTAATCGATTGTTTCCAACGGTAGATTTCCCTCTGCCTTCAAGAGGTTCACACGTCTCACTCACATGACTGCATCTTAAGATTGCGGGAGGAATAAAGAAATCCACAATCCATGGATAGTCTAGGAACATTGAAAGCAACTTCTTCAATCATCCACACCTCTTCCATTCGAGTCTTTGTGTGGCTCATTACAACCTCAATGAATTTAAACAGGGTAACAGTGGTTTGGCTTGACTGAGCAATCATGACACCATCTACAGGTCTGTAGACCTCCATAAATGAATTTATTGTTGTTTCAAGGGAAATTGCATCACCTCCAGTGGATTGAATGCCAATAAGCTGAGAATCTTCCATGTGAATCAAAAGGCCACTTCTCTCCATCTGAATGTTCTCTCAAAAGAGAACATTCCTAACAATGTCTGCAAAGCCAGGACTCTTAGATGCCAACATCGATGGATCTGCTGATAGCTTGAGGGTAAAGGATTCTTCTCCATTGATTTAGTTCACACCAATGCACTTTGCATTTTCAAACATGGTTGTTGTTGATGTTGATTCAAACTCTTTGCATTGCCTTCAGTTTCACGCATCTCTATAACCCACTACACCTCCGAAGATACCAATGTTTCCATACATGGAAGCACTTCTAACTTAGAGCACCTACTGACATGCAATCATTGAAGCATTGTAACCAGTTCGCAGCTCCAACCCCGGAATGCATCTGAACCTCTCCTTCCCCTTCTCCTCAGCTTCACGAATAACTCAGAATATACACAAAAAGAGACTGCATGAACATTTTACTGAGTTACATATCTAAGCAAGAAAAGTATATGCTTAAATTCCATGTATCGATCTTTTAAACATTTGAGATTCAAACAATATATTGTAAACGTATTTGTAAAATTGGTCAAATGAACTTGAAACTAAAGAAAAAGAAATTAAAAAATGGGGACAGTCTATTTACTCACCATAGGTGAACCAGTTACAAAAAAGGAAAAAAAAATTAATCGCATTACCATCTATTGCGATCATTTCCATTGGGCCAATCATGTTTGATATCACCATCGTTGTATTGGTAACAATATTGTATAAAGATCTGGAAGTCGTCTGAGTTAAATCATGGATTAGTATTAAGAAATATTGATTCTTTAATCTATTTATGAATGTTTTTTTTTTTTAATAAATGAAGGTTCAAACATACCCGCGGTCCTTTTAACTTGGATAAACATCTCAGAGATCAAACTCTCTGCTTATCCAGCGTAAAACAGGTTACGACCTATGCCTATATATACAGTCTTCCAAGAGGCTCTTGGCTTACAAATGCCTGACCTTTTTTCAGTATCAAAAGATACATAATTAGAACTGCCTAAAGCCTGAAATTGCAGATTACATTCATGCACCACACATGACACCAGATTCTCAAAATTGGATGTCGTCAGAAAAGGCACTAAAATTTTTCTAGAAGCACTCCATTTGTTTCTGCCGCATAAAACGTTTCTTCCTGCAGAGGTGACACCTCGTTAGAGAACTTATCTTCATCCTAATAGAATTCTCTATAAACATGATTGAAGGAAACACTTAAAAATTGTGTTCCTCATCTCTATGACTCTATACATGATTGGAAATAGAATTAGATTTTCTATCTTCTGCCTCCCTTTCTACCGTTATATGATGAGTTTGAAGTCCACCATCACCTCTAGATTAGGAATTAACCTTCTGATGCACTTTTGAGGCGTATCCATAGAGCATAAAAATTTAAAACTTAGCCCTATTATTTGTCCCAGCCCTTCTGCATATTTAAAAGTAATGGAGGGCTTTTATTTCAGGAAAAGAATGCCACCTGCACTACATGTGTTAGTAAAGTGTACCTCAGATAGTCTTCTACAAAAGCAGATCTGGGCACCTGTTCAGCAGCTCCATAGAAGCTAGAGAGGATGCATTGCAGTTCTCAAGGAGGCATATCAGTCTTGTTTTATATAGGGAGAGGGCGCATGCATGGATGAGCCTGCCAGCTAGCCTTGGATAAGGCATGCACCCACCACCAGTAACCTGCCAGTTAAAGATTCAATTTGGGTTTAGTTTTTGTAAATTAATTTTTTGAGTTTTACTCACAACAAAGCAAATTATATTTCTGCTTTTGAGTCGCATGCAAACCTGCTTTGTAAACCCTAGTATCTTCTCAGATTTATAAGAGAGAGGGCAGAGGTACGGACTCAAACTTCTCAAATTTAAAAAAAGCTGACATTATCGGACTAAATGTACATGTTTTTTTTATGTCAGTAACTAATTTTTAGTGCTGCTGCTTATCCCTCAAAGAGATGAAGCCTAAAACCTGTCGAAAACCTCAAAAACAGATTTCATCCAAAGCTTTTAAGCATTTCAAAGGCTTAAAATCTGGATTGTCTTCCCGAACATTAAGCAATAAAAGGATTCAAAGTCGCCAGATTCAATGTTGAATTTTATTTCGACTTTTAAAATTAAAAATTTAAAGCGAAGATGTGAAAGCAAAAAATGTGAAAACGGACTCCACACTTGCAAACGCCACGGCTGCAAAATCAGGGATTTCTTCAACAGATATAAAGTAAAAAAATGTTTCAATCTGGACATTTATGTCAAGAATTTCTGCTTCACACTTTAAATGATGAACCGTGTTCAAAATTTGAAAGAATTGAAACGGATAAATTTTCTGGTACAAAGAACATATATCCGATATTGACAAATTTTCAAACTGCGGCTCAACAATCAGAGAAAATTACAAAATTTTCGAATACAGACAATATCCTCTCCTAACGATTTTAGCCTTGAAACTTTTTTTAAGGACACAGTTTTTACTAACTTATTATCTAATCCTTAGAGGAATGTGATTCCACCATCTAAAACGTCTAAAAAGGTCATTTTCCCGAGAACTATTATTAGTAATGCTTATTTCACATAGTTTTCCCCAATTTGCCCCTAAACCTAGCTGCTGAAATTAGCAGGAATATCAGTACTAAATATGTAGTGTTCATTCATGTTTTCTCAAATTTCAGTTCCAGAAGAGCAGATTTTCACAAGTTATTCAGTTTCGGACACCAATGACTGCAAAACATGCAAGAATCTCACAGGTTGCTCGAAAATGCATGGAAATCAATATCATACAAGCAGATTATTTGTAGTACATACCAAATTTTCATAGGAACCAAGTCGTTGTCGATCCCTTCCTTCATCTCGCAGAGAACCAATCACATCATTTATTCATATTTTGTTTTCATCTTCACACTCTGAGCCTTAAAAATTGTTGCAACCCTGAATGTCTTTAGAACAGATTTTACAGGCACAAGAAGCAAAGGAATCATTCCAAAGAAAAAGAGGTTATGAAGCTGGATCCCACACCATTCATTACTAAAACTTGCGGGTTCTGGAAGATAGTCGCTGTTGTCAATGGTACATTAATGGATTCTGTTGCCATTCATCCAACAATCATTTCCCTATCCTTCCTTCCTTTTCTGTCAGGCACATTTCTGTCAAGTGTTAACGGGTGGGAGAATTTTATTGGCTTTAAGGCAACATTCAAAGAGAAAATACACTATCCAACAACAAAGAAAATCTCTAGCAATTCCTGAAATCCTGCTTCAGCTCATCGCACTTCTCTGCGTAACTCAAGGGACATTTTTAACCCTTAATTTTTCTTCAAAATCTGGGCCGTTTTCTTGCAAGCGGTGGAAGGCACCATTTTCCTACAAGCTCTTGAGAGCTTCAGTTTCTAGGCCGTTGGACCAAACTACCTAATGCAATGGCGGAGCCGAGACCTATTTGCCTAACTATTTGCACCCATCGGACTATCAGCCTCATCGGTTTACTTCCAATAGCTCCTACCCTTTCTCGTCCATGAACCGCCCGGCATTAAATTTTCTGGATGGTAAAAAAATACCTCGGAAACCCATGTCACCGTTTTTCATGTTGCGAAGGGCTAACATGAACTGGCGAAAAGATCGCGCATTCAAACCCTGAAATGTCCATCACGGGACTCGAGAATGAATTTGTCCTTGTACGAGCAATAATTGCTGGCAAACAAAATTGCAATGGACAACCAGGAGGACACGTGTAGAAAATAGATTGGTTGGAGGGACGACCATAAAAATACAGCCATTTTGAAAACCCAATCTGGGAGAAAACACCTTACCACGTAATTATTTAAATTTTTAATAAAAAAAATGTAAACATAAAATATTGTTTTTTCCATTTTTTATAAATGAGCATGTTTTAATATTTACATGAAAAATTATATATTTTCAACAAAACTTATTTTAAAGGCATTAAGTTGTCATATATGGATCATTAATTTTAAAGTTCAGTAACATAACAACTATTCTATTGTATTTCTTTAAGTTGGAGCATACTTCATTATACAAAAAAAGTAGTTAGACTATGTCCTAACCATATTTGAGGCATCCAAGTGCAATCCAAGCTTGAGATATCTAAGAATGATAAGGAATGGACACCTAACATAAAATAGTACAGAACTCATAAAGAATAATAAAAAAATTCCTACATACCCAGCAAGTTAGCAAAGCTAGCATAACGAGGGTCACTGCATTAAATTTTTTTGTTCAACACTTGTCGTGAAAGCATACATGTATGGGATGGAGGGGAAATAGAATCAAGCCTAAGTCAATTCAATCCTTGCAACTCACTGCGCATGTGTGAGTCTCTGCAATCAACCGTTTAAATTGAACCAAAATACCAAAAGAAGTTTATTAATGGCTAGATTTCAGAAAGTTCTAACTCTAAGTAATAATTAAGGGTTGGTTGCTCTAAAATTTGTTGTGTTTTGTAGGAGTCCATGATTCAATGAATCAACACTCACAGGTAGTAATTTAAGTTATTTAATGAAAACATCTAATGCTTATACCTCTATGTCGAAACCGTTTTCCATTCCGATGTAGGCCACTATCCTCTTTATTGTCTTACCAAAATTTTGGACTTCACCTTCAAAGAATGCCTTGCAATCACATTGGTAAGGAGTGATAAGAAGATCACAACAATCCAACGTGTCAAATGTTAGTTGATAGTGTTAATTAAAGACTTACATGGTAAATTTAATATAAAACTCACTTATACTTGTCTCTTACTCTTTACGTCTTACACATTTAATATTTTACGGTTGTCTCTATGCCTTGACCCAATTCGTATTATAAGGTAAGGATGTGCATGCATAATAATCCTTAGTTATGACTATGAGATGAGGATTTAAAGGGAAGAGGATGTAAAGACAAGTAATTTTTATATGTATTTTGGTGGCGGTGGGGACAAATGTTGTGAGAAACCACAATATTTGGAAGGACGAAGGGAGATTACATCACAATCATGCCACCCATCAAATTAAAGACTATTTGTAAGCGAGTAATTGTTTTTATTTTATTTTATTAATAACCATTGTTTCTCCATATGGTGTGCCCAGTGACACTTCTCTATAGCAATGCATAAATCAACCTCTGCATAGTTTGTGATCCTAGCTACATGTCATTATTTATATTTGCATGACATCGAGTGTTGTTTATAGTTGTCATGATTCCATGATATTCATGCAAGAAATAAATTCTTATAGAGGATCACTCATCAAACCAACCTTTTGAATTTCATTTTGACGAAAAAAGAGTGGACATTGGTAGCAAGGTTCAGATAGGTAGTAGGCACAAAGTTTTGAGCTCGTTTCATGCCTAGTAGTAGACTGGTAGTTCTTTTTTGTTATAGTCGTAGTTGTTGACACATTGCCACACTTTATATTCCATACCCAAGTGACTTGAGAGTTAGAGTGAGAGTCACATATCGATGGCTAGTGTCTCGTAGTCATCAATGGTTACTGGTCATCTTACAAAACTAAGCAGTAAGTGCATGGCATCAGTGAGTGAGTGATTATAATTTATCATATTTCCAATATTTTGAATGATGAGTTGAACTTTATATCATAGAAATTTTAACATCTTGAGAAATTTATATGGATGGGTAATTTTAGATGTTTCCCTTCTTTTGAAATGTTGATATAAATTATGTCCTTCTTAATTGGAAAGGTAAAATTCAGATTTTACTTCTTTTTTGAAGGGCAATTTTAACTTTACACTTCTCGGAAGGGCTAGAACCCTTAGAAGAGCTTCGAAGGGTTCAATTTTGAATGTTGGTCATGAACTGTATGCCTTACTTTTTCATTATTTAGTGAAACGCTTTAGCCCTAGGGAAAAGTGAAATTGGTTTGTTTTGTTTAACGAATGCGTTGAGGAAATCCACATTTATTGGGTGTCTATGGGATTTGTTTATATTTATTTAATTATTTATTTTTGGGAGAAGAGCTATGTGCTTATTACCCTATATTCCTAGGCATATTTTGTGATGTTATTTCATTTTTTTATGTAAAAAAATATAAAGTAATTAAAAAAAAATTATGTGGATTCATAAAAATATAAAAAATTAAAGCCACCAAAGGTCTATGTGAAACTAATAACTAATAAGTATTCCCATCAATTGGATTTAAAAACAAATTACATGGATTCTTTTGTGTGCTTAATAGACATGTCTTTGAGTTGGAGCTATCATGGTAACAATACCATTATTATCAATAGATATAAGCCTATCAATATCATTTTGCACTCTTTTCAAATATAATAGTTATATCATTATGATTATTACAAGAAAATGAAATATATATATATATATATATAATAAGTTAATTTATTTTTAGAAATACTAAATAGTACACATATGACTTGATTTAATTTTATCGAAATGAAATAAAAATACAATTAATTAAGTAAATAATGGCCTCTAATTTTATAGCTAACTAAGGTTAATATTTTTTGTGGTTGGTTTTAAATCAACATAGTTGACTATGTCTCACTTTTGTAACCTAAGGTTGACCATGATTGAAGTGTAACTGATCATAAAGATTGCCAAACCTTACCCATAGTAAATAATGGTTGACTATGGTTTGTGCATGCTTCATGGGCATATAATATGTTTGAACATGGTATTTAAGCATGTGTCACTATTGTTTGACCATGGTTTACTTTTTAGCTAACCATGGTTGATTATGGCTTACTTTAGTTGACCATAGTTGACTTTTCCTACCTAAATAATGCACAATGGTTTCAACTATTGTTTGACATTGGTTAACCATAGTTACTTTAGTGAACCTTATTTGTGTATTGTTCAAGTTAGTTAGGTAACTAACTAATCCTAAGTATGGATTACTTAGCTGACCACGGTTTTGCATGACTGATTATGTGATGTCATCCACTAGTAATTTCTATAAATAAATAAAAAACTCGAGTTTATAAATTATTACTCTACTTGTCGCAACTTGTTCTCATATGTCAAAACACGTTCATATTTTTTGTGACAATTTTTTTTTTACTCAAATGCATGGATAAGATTAACTAGACTTTTTAATGTTTGATGAGAGGGTTGCTCGACGTTGAATCCACTTTTAATGACAACTTGGTCGCAACCCTTATCAAGGTGATGTAGTTATGGACATAGTCCTAACTACATTTGTGTATGCATATATTTTTAAGTTTCGAGCTCAAGTTCTAACTTGATTTATATAAGGTATACCCAAGGGGGTGTATTCTTGTGGCTTACATGCGATGGGGCGAAGAATTATAGTTAAATTTTATCCATGGTATAAGGTTTATGACCCACGAGATTTACAAGAAAAGGGGGTGGTGGTATAATGTATGGCTTTATTAAAAGGTTTTATATTGTGGAGTAGCCATGGGAGATACAAGTGGATGTAAACAATGTTATGAAGGGTTTAATGAAGACTTTTCATAGCCTGTATTAATTTACTATAATGACCTTGGCTGCAAGTTCATAACACAGCGAGGTATATTTAATGAAAAGTCTATTATGCATGCGTTGTAGGGAGGAGTTTGATCTGGACCTTCCATTTGTCATTGATCTCATTCAAAATATTTTGTAGGGTTTTTATGTTGCATTCAAACTATAGTGAGGGTTTTACATTGCATTCAATTCGTCTTGAAAGTATCTATTTTGTTGAATGGAGGTTGGAGGTTTGTGCTCAACCGCTCCATGGTTGCATTGTAACTAGACTTCCCCTAAGGGGTATTTCATCCATTGTTCAGTTTTCGCTCTGTAAATTTTAGGTTTGTTTAAAGGTTTTACCATTGTTAAATCATTGTGTGTCTGCTATTATAGTCTCTGACATCCTTGGCTCATCGTGTGGCTAAGTGGAAGCCTAAGAACCTTCCTTCGAGTCCGGGCATAGGCTTTCCATCCTCTAATGGTTTCATTAACACGGAAGGGAGAAATAATTCCTATCTTACTTTACAAATTTGTTTAAAAGGTTTTCTTAGCTTGAAATAGAGTTCACACATTTGCTTCATGTTGGGGAAGAAGAGGAAGAAGAGGGAAGTGAGGAGGAGCCAACCCTTGGCCCTCTACGTATCTAGCAAAGGCAAGTTTTCTCTTTGTGTGAAATAATGATCATAAATGCATTTCATAATTAATGGGGTTTCTTATAACTTCGTCATCTTGTTGGTAGGTGAAGTGAGGGTGCAATTGAAGGTTCGAATAAGCTTGGATTCATCCTTATGGCCCAATCTCACATTGTAAGGTAATATTTACAGAGTGCATTTGTTCTTTAAAACACGTTATAGTTCAATATGCAAATGATTACATAACTTAACAATATTTAAATGTGGATGTAGGTTATCAAAGCATGGGCCGGGTGAGAGAAGCGACAGGGTTACCTTGAGATTCATTCTTCTCTGTCCAAAGGTGAGGGATTTTACTCTAAACTCTGTTAATAGGAAGAATATATTAAATTTAGGTCTTCGTGCGTAATGGCTTTGGTACTGTATATTAGGATAAATAAACAGTTTCGTGTATGCCTCCATTTGGGTTTGCGATTAAGATGGGTTCTCGGTTGCTTTGTTTTGAGGTTTATGGAAAGAAAGGGATTTACGTCCAATAACAAATTTCTAAGATAATTTTTTTTTAGAGACAAACCTTAATGGGTATGTATTTAGATGTATTGGTTACTGAGAGGGCTTCACAACCTCTGTCACTTTGGATATGTTTGAACTGAAAACAATTTGGTCTCTGGTTTGATTTGGGGAAACATTTGGAATTACGTGTGTTAGTCTCTAGGTTAGATAGATTGGCTTATGAACATTGTATATTCTATAGTTTTGTAATTGTTGCATTATTAAGATTTTATTTATGAATCGATTGGTGGAAAACATTAACCTTATGATTACGATTCCTTGATCTTACTTTGATTTGATTTCTGCTATGATTGGGAAGCTCAGTTTTTTAATTGGATGTTTGTTCACAATTATATTGATATCGTCATAGTTTCTTTTTTAAATAAATATTTTTCCACGCCTCTCTATTTCTAGGTATGGAATCCTGAAGCAAAGAATGTATCGTTGTTTAAATTTTAAAACAAAGTTTAAGTTTTGTGTGGGAAGCCTTCACATCATGTGATTAGCTTACCTAAATCTAATTAAATTGTTCGATGAATATTTGTATATACATTTTTAGTCAAATGTTGCAACTAATTATCTTATTTAGATCGATGATTATAACAAATGTTTAATTATAAGAATGATATAAAAATGGAGATTTGTATTTGTTACAATTAGAGAAGAAATATATGTGGGGAGATCTCTTAGTTCTAGTATACTGCAATTTAAGATTGATCTAGTTATAACCTAAGATTATATGTTGAAGCCTCTCGACTCTCTCTATTAAATTTGAGTTTTATGTAAACAAGCTAGGTTTGGTTAATAGCTTAAAATCTAATATATAAAAAGAATACTCTGTAATCGAGTAGATAATTACTAACGTCGTGTAATAAGAATTTATAATAATAACAAGATAAAATGAATTCTTAGTTGATACATTGTAATTTCTCAATTTATACTAAATTTGAAATGTAACTACTAATACTAAAATAGTAAATGAATTGTAGTAAGGAACGTGTCACCACTATCAAGAAAACAAAACTAAAGTTGGTGTTCCTCCTATTCAACTCCTAGAGAAGCCAAATATTACTTGCTCCAGAACTCCTGAGCTTGTTTGTCGAACCACAAGGGAAAAATTTGATTAATGCGCCATCTCTTTGCATCAAAAGATTATTTCCCCATCCATCACGAGCCTTCAGCTTATTCATTGGGAATACTATTTTATAGTATTTTTTCTAAGACTTGGTCATTTATGAGCCTCCTTCTCTTTAGGGATCCATAAGGATTCTTCATTTGATTTCGGGAAGGATGCTTCTTGCATCATTTGAGTTCTCGCTCAACAGCTTTCGCCATTTTTCTTTTCTCCTTATCGGTCAACATACACTCTTTTAACAACTACTTCAGTTCTGATTCCTCTCAATATTTTAATTATTCAATAATAATAATAATAATAATAATAATCCATTACATTAATTTTGATTGTATTCTCAAAATAAAATAAATAAAGAAATATTCAAAGTAATAAGTAATTAAACAATTGTTTGCTGTATTACATACACCTCCTCTTAAAGGATCACAATGCCCTCCGTGTTATTATTTCTTTGTCTTTTATTCTTCCATCCTTTCATCTTAAAATAGAATTGGATATGCCTCCTGCATATTAATTTCCAATTCCTAAGTGGAATCCTCTGGAATAAGGTGTTTCCATCGCACCTTCACTTGTCCGATGGTATGGTTCCGGACTAAAGTTCTGACTTGTCAAGAATACGTTTCCATTCCACTTGAATTTCTCCTTTGGTTTCCACCTGTATAACATTCCAGTCAATCACGTGAGTAGCATCATGATCATATTTCTTTGAAATTGAAACATGAAAAACATTATGTACTTTTATTGTAGGTGGTAATGCTAATTGATATGCTATTGGTCCAATTTTTTCCAAAATTTCAAATGGTCTACAATAATTGGGCACCAACTTTAAGTATCTTCCCAGCCTTAGGGATTTTTCTTGGGTTTTACCTTTACATAAACATGTTCTCGTACTTGGAAGTCTCCTGGAGTTTTTTTTAAGCCGACATAATTCTTTTTCCTATGTTGGGAAACCTTCAAATTATGTTGTACATGTTTCACTGTTAGTTCCATATCTTTTAATAATTCAAGTCTTAACATTAATCTATCGATGGGACTACTCCAAGAAATTAGTGTATTACACTTTTTTTCATATAGAATCTCAGATGGACTCAATCTTGCTGAAACTTGAAAGTGACTATTATACACAAATTCTACCAAATACAAGTAATCTTCCCACTTACCAGGTTTATCCATTACATTCATTCTAAGCATAGATTCTAAAACCCGATTTACTCTTTCCATTTGTTCGTCGGTTTGAAGTTTATATGCAACGCTAAAATTTAATTGGGTGCCTAATCCTTTAAATAAATCCTTCCAAAAATTTTCTATAAATTTTGCATCTCTATCCAAGATTACAATCTTAGGTACACCATGTAACCTAGAAATTTCTTTCATAAATATATCTTCAATGTTAATAACTTTATATGTATACTTTACCAGAATAAAGTGAGTTGCCTTACTCTTAAAAAAGTGACAAGTTAAAAGTTAGGAAAGTTATTATTTCTTCAAATACTAAATAAAAGCATTGGCCAAGACAAGATAATAGAGGAGAGGGTGGCCACTCTTTTTCATTTAAAAAGGTGATGTCCAATGGATTTTAAATAAAGAAGATCTTAATTTAGCAAGGGAAGTTATATTAGGCATGAAGGAACTTTATTTTCATGGGTGTTCTCTACAACGCCGCTTCACTATAGACAACAATTTGACGAATTTCAAATCACATGACCATATCAATCTTGTAAGTGTATGTATAATGTTAAAAAATTGTTTTTATTATCCTTTTATATCCTTTACCACACAAGTTAAAATGAAATTAATTGTTTGTGTTTAATTTGTACTATCATTGGTCATTTTTTGGGCGTGGGTGTGTCAACCATGAATTTCCTAATGACCCACGCTGTACCATATCTAGACTATCTACATTTGTATGATGGATCACATCAAAGGATAGAGATATAATAGATTGTTGGTATGTTTGATAAGGAACTTCCATTGAGTTTCAGGGACTTACATATTCATATTTTAATTCACCTAGTCGAGGAAGTTGAACTAGTTGGGGTGGTCTTATATCGTCGAGTGTTCTTGTTGGATAGGTATATGAAAAGATTTAAGGGATTTGTTCGACAAAGAGAAAAAAACGAGGTGTATATGGAAGAGGGGTACTATAGTATACGAGCTGTTATATTATGTGAGTGAGTACATCAAGCAAATTAACCACACATCATTGTAATATCCTGAATTTTGACCTTAACTATAATGGGCATGGGTCCCATTGCATATGAGTTACTTTGATGTTTATGTTTGTATATCGGGCGTATGCCCCACTACAAAGGAATTATGTTTATTAGTTAGATATATTTCGTGTAAGCGAATGCATATGTTTTATTATCTTATATATGATTGTATATGTTGGGCATGGACTGTGAGGGACAAGGACTACTGTCGTGGTACGATGTACTTTATTTATTATTATGTGATTATGTATATACATATACTGAGATGATTATTGAGATGAAATGTGCAGAAGACTGAATGCATGATTGATTTCTACAAAGTGTTGAGCGTAAACCCTGAAGCACATGAGTAATGAGATTTGTGTTGAGCATAAGCACTGCAACACATGAATTATAAGATTTGTGTTGACCATAAGCTCTGGAGCACATGATTTAGGAGATATTATGTTGAGCATAAGTGATGAAGCTCATGAATTATAAGATTGGAAGTGTTGGGCATAAGCCCTAGAGCATTACAAATTGATTTGAGCATAAGCTCTGGAGCACAGATCTTTGGCCATTGTATCCCTAGGTGTATTACAAAAGTACATCCTAGAATTTGTGTTGAGGGAGAGGCTTTGGATTTTTTTCTAAGTGTAACTCCCAATTATTAGCGTTGAGCTGAGTGTAATATCATGAATTTCGCCGTTAACTATGATGCGCATGAGTTGCATTGCACATGAGTTACTTGGATGTTTATGTTTGTATATTGGGTGTAAGGCCCAATTACACATGATTTATGTTGATTGTTAGATATATTAGGCGTAAGCCAATGCATATGTTTTATTATTATGTATGTGATTTTATATGTTGGGCATGGACCCGGATGGACAAGATTATTGTCATAATACAATGTACTAGATGTATTATGTGATTTACCTTAACTCATATACTGAGATGATTGTTGTGATAAAATCTACAGAATACTAAATGCATGATTGAGTTTTATAATTTGTTGGGTGAAAACCCTGAAGCATATGAGTGATGAGAATTTGTGTTGAGCACAAGCTCTGGAGCACATGAGTGATTATATTTTGTTTTGAGCATAAGCTCTAGAGAACATGTGTTATGAGATTTTGTGTTGAGAATAAGCTCTGAAACACATGAATTATAAGAATTGGAAATGTTGGGCATAGTCCCTAGAGAATTCTAAATTGATGTTGAGAATAAGCTCTAGCGCATCGGATCCTTGGACATTGTATCCCTAGGTGTATTATACAAGTACATCCTAGCATTAGTGTTGAGCGAGAGGATGTGGAATTGCATTAAGTGTAACTCCATGTTTTTAGCATTGAGCTTGTGATCTAAATAGCGCTTGGAGTCACTGAAAATAAGAATTGTTGCGTGAGAATGAATCTGAATAGCATTAACCTTATCTTACTTATTCTTAAGTTGGTTAAATGAAATTTAGAATCTACTTCTCATCAAGTCCTGAAGAACTACCACGATACATGAGGTAATCCAACATGCAAGGAGGATCTAGAGCTTCCTAACTTAGTTGACCAACCCTACCTAAGGCCTTGATAAAAGAAATAGTATACGCTAAGAAAAACATCAAGTAAATTAGATCATGCTATATGATGCATAAATAAAAGTTAAAAAATAATATATATAGTTCATATATTTTATGAATAAAATAATAATTATATATATTAAATATAAAGAAATAAGGATAACTATAAAAAATAAATAAGGAGTCTATGTATTTATTATTTACTAAAATGATTAAATAAAGATTGAATCCTAAAAGTCAAATTAGGAACTAGTAAAAAGTTTCTTTAAAATAAGTATTAAATCCACATAAATCATTTAAAGATTATTTTCAAGAAGATGATGGATTCTTGGTATAAGTGAGGTTTAAATTCCCTTTCATAAAAATATTTTCTATAAAGACCCAAGTGAAGGGAAAGCTTGGGGATCTGATCATTATTTTTGTAAGTAATTTTGGAGAGCAGTTCCAAAAGCAAAGCCATCTTATACAGAACCTGATATTCAAACTAAGACAAGCCTCATGTTTAGGGGCTCTAGACTACTTTCATGTTGGAGCCAGCTCGGGAGGATCCACATTAGAACCAAGAATGATTCTGGGTCATTGTTGGGAGGAACGTGGTAGTTCCCAAGCTATCCTGTTAACAGATCTAAGCTTAGAGATAACTAGTTTTTATTAATTCTGTGTGTTTGAGTGTGCAGATTTTTTAGCCATTAAGCAAGTTGAATAGTTGCAGGTATGAGGTTCCTACCTTCTCAAGTTCTATAAATCATGTTTACATATTTTACTTATAATTATTATGCTCTAGATTGAAGATCTGCAGTTTGAATACATGCTTTAGATTGATTTCATTTGTTTAAATATGAACCTTAGTGTGTAATGTCTTAGATAATTTCTAGGGTTAATTTTTATGTTGCAAGTTGTTGCAATTGTTTAAATTAAAACTCAGCCTTTAAATTATTAGGTAGGTTTTAAAGTTGAAATTATCTTAGCATTATATTTAAACAATTTTTAGAAGATTGATTTCAATAGTTTAAACTAGATCTAAACCCTAGTTTCTAGATAAAATTAATCACCAAATCTCTCTCAATATTTTTACTAAAACTAAAACCCTAAGTATATTTTCATAAAGGACTTGCACATGTGTGTGACCTTATTACAAATTTAAACAGAGGTTAAACAAAATTAAACTAATTGAACCGTGTGATAAGAAAACACATTTAAACTATGTTCCAATGTTAATATACTTATTAAATAAATAAATTATAAACATTTCAGTGAAGGGATCGAATCCCTTTCTAATCCAAACTCAAAACTAAACTAAATGAAGTGTTGGAACATTTCATTTTCGATCAAAATGTAGACCTAGTTTTTAAAATATCCTATCTACATAAACAAAACCATATAGTTTTTAAAAATAACCAAACATAACATTATAAATACGCTGCAACCAAATCCATAAAATTTATAAACATATATTAAGTTACCATAAACTCAGTGCATGAAGGCCGAGAGCCTATCCATGATTTCAAATTTTTACTATTAAAACGCCAAACACATAGAAACCTTATTTATCACTGCCCAACAATCGAGTCTTGGTAAGGATTGGCTGCCGACCCTTTTATTTCCAAACCAAATCTATCATTACAAACATGTCTATATAAATTATTGTAAACAAATAAAATCCAAAACCAAACTAAGTTCCATTCCCATACGCATGGAGTTGATGGAGTTAAAGAATAACACGATAATCACCACATAAAATATATTAACAAAACCAAGGTTAAAACCTTTATCATAGAAAAGTATCCATGCGACCCAAGGTCGAATCCATTAAGCCAAAACTATATAATCACAACATGTTAAAATCAATTAAACTATAGAACATTTAAACCATTAAACCCAACCAAGCATTCGACTTAGTTTCGAATCAGTTAGAGCTTAGTTGGGGGATTTTTATTAAACCAAACCAAAAAAAATCCTGGATCGAATCTTATAAGTGAAAGATAAAATATTCAACACATTATAAAGGTTGCGTTGTTCGAGGGCTTAGCCATTACGGCTACCCATAAATTTATTAATTCACCACATCTAAACTTATAGTCAAAGCTCGACTCTTTCACTTAAAAAAAATCACTTAAATGAAACAAAGCAGCATCCTTATCAATAGACACATCAACTAAACCACGCTCACAAATTTTTATCAATTATCGAAACCATGGCATGGTAAGTGCCATTACAGAGCAATGGCACTGTTAACATTTATAAATGCACACAAAATTACATAGCCATATTAAACACAACGAAAACTAAGTAAGAGTTATTTAAAACTAAAAATATGGATTTTAAAAGCTAATGGTAAACCAAAAACATAGAGACAAGTCTCTATTAAGGGTTTAAGCATCACATTTACATTATGAGCCGTACCAAGACGTTTACACAGTCACATTTAAACAATGACGAAATGAATTGAAGGAACCCCAAATCCCAAACTAAAGTGTGAAATAGTTTAAACATTACAATCAAACATCTATGATACCCATAATCGAAACCATATAATAAAATAACAAGTTCAACATTGGGTATAGTCCCTTTACTTTACATGGGGATTACCCAGGATGGTTGTGCAGGAAACTGAAGCTCTACCGTGTAAATGCAGAGTACCCACGCCACCAAACCTGCAAAACAATGAAAGAAAAGCATTGTTAGAATTATGTAGCTACTATAAAACCAAACCACAATAAATATTTGGAATCATACTGAGCCTTAGCATACCTGTCAAACATTCCATGAACAAACTGTGATCCCTCCATGAACATGAGACCTCCTTCCAAAACCAAAAAAAGACCAAAGGAATGACTATAAAAAACCTAACGAAGTGCATAAGGAAGGCAATGTGCACAACACGAGGTGAATTCAATGTGCCAACCTGGCCAACACCTTCATCCAATCTAAACCCACAATCCTATATTTTGGTTTCATACTCCTTACCATCACAATAAAACCCATTTTCATAGTCTTAAACCCTTCCATCATGTGCAATTTATATACGTATATGCTATAGTTTATTTGCATATGTATGCAATACCATAACTCTCCACAATGGTATAAAGTATAGACGATCTACAAACAAGGTTTTAAACCCTCATCACTTTTAACACTAAAAAGTGTTCACCTAGATCTACATGGTCTAAACCATATACATACATCATATTCCCACCATATTTCCCTTAATTTTTACCTTCACAGTTGTATTTCCATAAACAATGGTCTAAAACACCATTATTCCTTCCCATAAAGGAAGGGATAGTGAGAACTTATTACGGTTTACCTTCACTCTCTCCCAAAAAGGGTTAAAAAAACCCTAAAAAGGGTAAAAAACAATAAAAAAAGAGAAAAGGTAAAAAAACCATAGATAAAAACCATGGGCAAGAAAATACCATGGGTCATCACGCAGGGTTAAAAAACCCTATGACCATATTATAAATACATTGTGAATGGATCTCCCAAAAGATACATACCTTTTTCATTTACCTATGGTTATGGTGTGCCATTTTGCTCTCACCACATACTTTCCTGCTATCACTCTTATTTCCACGCCATTTACCATGGTCTACGTTGAGACATTCTCCATACCCATCTTAGATCCATTCCCAATATGACAACTTCCCGTGGAGACAATTGGAGAACCAAACCGTGGAGTTGCAGAACCACTTTCGAGGATGGCTACGGTGGCCCATCCTACAAAAGAAAGGTGTCTTCACATTTTTCTTTATTGCATTAGTTTAGTGATATATATGATAAAATGACAAAAACATATTTTCTTTTCATTATTAGTTCAGTCTTATTTTCTATTTTCCATTGAAATATTCCTTAAGATCACAATGATCAAAGGTTGGCGCTTCTGCACATAATAGGGGAGAAATCCCAATTACAATTTTTGTGACTCCACTTAGTTGATCCATACGGATCTCAGTTTGTTGCGAGTTTCCATTGGTTTGTTCTTTTTTTCTTCCATGAGCCATCACATATCAGGCCCTCTTGCGGCCAATCTGAACCCTTGCTGCATCAGTTCTTGCTCCCCCTGTGCTAGCCGGCTTTGACTTTTAAATTTTTTCCTTGTTCGGCTCGAGTATCTCTTATATAGCTGAAATTCGCGACACAGTCGCTCCATCTCGCCCAATAAGTGTGACCTCGGTCACGCCTATAGCCTCGATAAGAGCGACCTAGTTTGAAAACCTAGATTGCTCATGTCTCGACTTTCGGAGTGACCCCAGTCACTACTGTGACTTGGTTGCGACCGACTGAGTCGCGCTTTACCCTTTCTTTTGCGTGACATGACTATTTTCTGCTCATACTGTGAATGTCCCTTTGTTCTGTGTGACCTAGATCGCGCTTGTTACTATAGTAGATTAGTTCCTTTTAATGCTTATTTGGTTCAAGTATAGTTTACTTCTGGAATAAAATTTATATTTTGCAGCATATTTTTATTGTTTTTGCATTATATTTTCATCCTGGCAGTGATATTGGAACATATTCGCCATGGATTTATGGATTTGACATATAGTTGCACACAATTCACACCACCTAAGTGAAAAGCTCGGTTTATGACCCCGATCCAACTGTAAAATTAACTTAAATACAACCAACATTGTAATCTCGCTTGAAGATAAAACAATCTTGTAGTTAAGTTAGGACTTTTGAGATAGGAATCAAAACAAGACATTTCTGTTACACACATCTTGACACATAGTTGTTGTCCATTAGGGGACCAAAACCCTCTTGTATTTGTTGACACGATCACAGCTAGTTTGTCGAGAGGCCCCCTTCTCAATAGGAGTAAGCCGCAAATGAAGGTTTATTGACTCACTCCATCTTGCACCGAAGGATAAACCTTTGCATTCCTCCTCATATCACCTAGGAAGGGGTCGGGGAAAAAGGGATCGAGTGTCAGTAAGCCGAATGGACGTGTCATGAACGAGGCATCCTAGTGGCCATTGTTCTAGGGATCTTTTACCTAGAGGTCCTTCTCAGTAGTGGGATTATCTTAGATGATATTGTTCTTCCATTACATATTGGCTCACACAAATTTCATAACCCTACCAAGGATACAATTTGCGAAGGGCTTCTAGCTTGTAGTTAAAAGTTTGCTTGCATTCATACCCCATAGGTTGGCAAGTCATTTTTATTTGGTAGGTAGTGATTCTTGTTGGCTTTCTAGCCACTTTGTTGTAGACTAGCCTTTCAATGAATATGTAGTAGTTTGGTTTTATATATTGTTGTTTCCTTATGAGCCTCCATTTCATACGATCTCCTCCTACACACTTGGTTGTAGTTGGTTTTTTGAGCTTACGATTGTTCCTATTGAGTTTCCAGTCATTACACAACACTCTATATATTCATAATAGCTCCATGACGCTACTCACATAGTATTAGGGGGCACACCCCCCAGTTCATTTTTTTGAACTGTCATTGTAATGTCCCTTTTTAACATTTTTTATTAAATGACCAATTTTTCACTTTTTCCCCAATTTTGAACCTTGACTAGTTTTGATGTCTACGTCAAATTGGCCCAAATGATCCCAAATCTTCTCAGAGTGTGTATTACTGATATTATGACTTGAAAATTATTTTTGGATATGATTTATAACCCTCCAATCACTTCTGAAAACTAGTTTTATATTTTGATCAAAGTAGGAGTCTTTACTAGCAAATTGGGGTTCCAATTCCCCGAGGGAAATGCTGGAAATGGCTTCTCAAATGATCTCAATCTCACTCGAATTTATGAAAAGAGGAAGGGGATGTGTAAGGGAAATTTTTAAGGTCTCATGTGCATCAAGTTTCAGTTTATATAGGTTTTTATGACTCTCTCCAAGAAATATCCCAATTCACTATTTCGACCCTTGGGGAAAAGGCACCAAATCTTCTCCAAATGCAATTAAAATGAGTAAAATGGATTCCAATGATTAAGTAATGAAAATGTTACTTTTAGTAAACATTAATTACATTCCATTCATCATACATTTATTAGATATAAGTTCCTCCATTTGAAATAATCAACATTACCATGGCATATATCAAAATAGAGTGGAAATGGTCATTGTTTGCTCATTAAAAGTCAATTTGACATATGACTCTTCGGTATTTCGACTTGAAACATTATAAGGATGAATAAAATAGCATATTGAACCTATTACAATAATAAATAGACCAGTATAATATCTCTCACAAATTACAATAGCTCAACCAAGACATAATCCCTCAATGAGCATGAATATGCAATGAAAACCAGAAATGGTTGAGATGAAGTGCTGAAATAGAAGAACCCAAAATATTCCATGTTTATTACGTATGAAATTAAAATAAAACTAAATATCCATGAAATACCCGAGTAGACTCTCCAAACACCAACTTGGATGGGAATATTTCACTCGAAATTGGCTAAGGCAAGAAAACTAGTCATCCACTAGCTCTCACAATTCACAAATGACAATTTATCAAATGATCAAAATCCATTCTCTTGGTTGATTTATTTATTTTATAAACATCCTTATCCTTCTAAGGTTCCCAATCGATACAAAAACTCAATCCAATTCGATTTTGGGTGTGTTCTCATGATTTTCCACGTGTTCTCCCTTTCCTAGTCTTCCACCTTCCCCAAATTCGAGTAGGATCCCATTGAGCATCCCTAACTCACATGAGAGCTCTATTGGATGCTCTATTTCTACCTGAAATGTCATATATGTCATATTTTAGACTTCAAATCTGATTTGTGTCATAGGTGTCATAGCATCTTCATCATTGTTGTCATAGAGCTAGGGAATCTAGTCCAAGTGACTCACTAGCTCCAAAATCACTCTTCCTATCCCATGTAAGTTACATTTCTTCCCAAATTCGACCAATAATGCATATGTCCAAGTGTATCATCCTTCTAACTCATCCAATAACCTTTATTCCCATGGTTCCATGAAAAAAGGGCTTTATTACAATGTGACCTTTAAAACATACATATGTAGATATTTAATGTACAATTGGAAAGTAGGAAATCTTAAATGTGAGAATGGAATCATTTTTCCTTCCTTTGCACTATCTACTTGATATTTTACATATTTGAATATATAAATGTCTATTTTCATCCTCCCAAATTCTTTCTCCTCTCTTTCATGAATGCAATAGATCATTAATAAAAATCTACTACAAGTGGAACATGTTCCATATAGGAATGATTTTTCAAAATATTTGTGTCCTTATGGCCTTGGACACATGATGATATGGATAAATTCTCTCAATGCATTCAGTGGTAGTATGAATGAGCACTCTTTCACAATGTTATTCTGCAAATCATACATTATATTTTTATATGTGTCATAATAATATTCAAATTCTACATGGTATATATAGCAGCATGTGTTGCAATCAGTGCATATTCTAATGTATGAGGGTTTGCATTTTTAAAAGGACTTTTGGCCAAGGTTCAATTTTGGGTGTTCATTCTTGAATCTGTCATAGAGTTCTACTAGTTTCATGTCAAGGATTTGCTTGACATGGGTTTCATGGTCATTAGTACCTTCTTTGAACTTCTCTTTGATTAGATGTAGGTCTATTGTTTTCATGAAATTTTTTTTGAACTATTTCATTAAGTGCATCAATTAGATTCATGTCTGAGCAAGAGAACCTACTAACAAAGGCCCAAAAATATTTTTGATATAGGTAATCAATTATTTCTCTAATAGAGGAATACTTTCGAAGAGTCTTTCTATCTACTTTAAATATTTGAGATGTGAGTGTTATCACGCTACGCCACCTTGTGGATTTGTTCACTATTAATTTAGATAATACATGATACGACACATTAATATCTTTTAAACGTGAGGTATTTCCAATCAAATTAAATGCATATTGAATATGTCTAACAAACTGACAAGTAGACTCTAAAATTCTAACTAAATTTATGCCTAAAATTCTCCTAACAAGAGTGAAATGATTGTGATTTTAACAAAGCCAAGAAAAAGCGAAATTTGGATGCAACACTCTTAGCTTTGAAAATTTATTTGATGGTTTTGTTCCATTGCCAATCAATATTTCATTTGGGTAACTTACCTTCAAGGCATGCTAGGGAAATTTCATCCATGTGAATGCCTCTAGGAGTTCTTCATCTTGCACTAGATAGACAAGGTAAGGGAGAAGAACAAGAAGTATGAGTCCCATCACTTGTTTGTTGTAGCACTTCAGCCACAAGGTGGTCCACAATGGCAGTGCATTCGACATGTGCGTGGTATTCTTGGGGATATCAAGTAAATTAACAACTCCTTACGCATCCAATTTTGCATACTCAACATTTGCTAATATTTGAATGTCTTGAAGAATTCCATCATTGCTTATTGATGGATTATTGGTTGGAGGATGACTAGATGACATAATTTGAGTGGAATCCATCGAAGGCATTCACTTCACATGTGGTGCTAAACTATAGGTTATTTGTGTCATGCATTATGCTGGGACTTGAGGCTATCATGGTTGAAGATCTATGTTTTTTGATTCCCAACCTAGCATTTTCTCCTTGATCATGGACCAGTTCAAGGGGAAGATCCTTCCTTTTGGATTTTTTTGAATCTAGTACATTTGTTTCCCATCTCCAAATTTTATTTACCAAAACAATATTATCACCCCGAAAAAAAAGAAATAACAACTACGAGGTTATTTTTAAAGTATGAGATGATGGTCATTCCATTACACGGTTATAATATAGTATAAAGAATCTAATCATGTACACATCACAAAATATATAACCTTATTATCTAAATGTTAAATGGCTCTTTTTATATAGTAAAATCCATGATTCATTTATTATGGAAATTGTATGTCTTGGTGGAAGTTTCTATATTATCTTTGATTTGATGATTGTGGATATCATCTCACTAAAGACTATGAGAAATTATGGATCAACCTTAAGATCTTTCTAGGAGAGATGCATGCAAATAATGGAAAATAAATTTGAGACAAGTGAGGATACTTCCAAATTACGGATTGTGGTTAATGTGGATGCTCCCCATCTCTTTGGGGAAAGGCACACAAATAATGTAATGAAATCATTACTATTGGATTGGTTCCATAAAAAAATGTCTTGCCTAATAGAGGTGGCTTGACAAACTTGATGAAGAGGTAAATACCTTTTTGGGGAAAATGATATTCCTTGACTTCAAAGATTATTTCTATCTCTTATGCATAGGGTATTGCTTGACCACATGTTTCAAATGTGTTAACCTAAGGATTGAGCAATCAATATTTGGAGCAAGGAATTATTTGGGAATATTTAAGAATAATTGTTAGGATTGTTGAATGAGTTGAAGGAGGCCAAAGTACTAACACAATAACGTATTTGGAGCAAGGAATTATTTGGGAACATTTAAGCCGTAATTGTTAGGGTCGTTGAATGAGTTAAAGGAGGCCAAAGTATTAACACAATAGCATATTTCTTGATAGGCTTATGGAATTATTTGTTTTTCATCACACATAGAAGCCCTTACATATGATGATGGAGTATTTGAGAGTAAAGGTTGTGATGGCCATATACCACCCTATTTTCATTGCGAATTTTTCTCCACCAAGATGATGATTCATCATGAATGTAATATCCCACTATTTTCACATACTCCATTTATGTACAAGTTTGGCTATTCAAGTAGGGAGCTCATATTGGAGAGGGGTTCTTACCTCATGGCATTGTTTATTGTTTATTATTTTAAGAATTGGGATCATCCTATCTCTCTAGTGTTGTGTTTCATAGCACATATATTTATTCTATGGATCCATACTCATAGTAACCTAATGATTAAGTCAATTCATATCTCTTACATTGGATTCTTGACACCATCTGTATTTAATAGAATGGTTGATTGATAAGTATTGGGGTATAACTACATGTAATCATTTCAATATAATATCCTTTGTCTCTTATTATTGGTTAATATAATGATATAGTGGTGGTTCAGTGTGCTAAATTAGTGAAAGGATAATGTCTACAATTTGCCAAAGGCATTAACATGTGATTGGGTAAGCTATGAAACTATCCATGATTTATCCCATAATCCATGGTTCTTGGTCTCAGTGGCCATAATCCATGCATATTTGAGAATAGTGAGCAAGATACAACTCATATAGAAGAAATGTCTCATACATTTCTAATTGCTCCTTGCTTGCAATGAAAAATGAATGTTTCAATGTGTCCAAGAGGTCAAAGAGAAAATTTAATGTGTCTTTGATGTATTTTGTGTTTCCAAGAGGTGTGAGGGCCTTCCAGTTTGCAAATAATAGTTGTTCAATGTGTGGTGTAACAAGGAAATATAAAAAGTGCACGAACATAGAAACGTGACTGAACATATGAAGTGGTGCATATGGAAATGTGGCTTTTTTTCTTTACAAACACAACAATGCATGTGCTACTAATGTGTGCACACTAATAGAGCGCACACACTACTAGCACATGTTCTTTCTTAACGATAACAACATTTATTGAATAACGTTCACAACTTTAAATGCTAACGAATTGGGAAAATGTGGGTAACAGGGATGTGCATGTGTGTTTTTTAACTCCTCTTTTAGAACATTATTTTTGGGAGTTATACCAATCTTAGAAGAAATCCATCTTAGGGAGTTATACTTATTTTCCATATATGTAAAAGTAATATAATCCCAAAATTGATTGAATTGTCTACCTTTCTTGTCTTTACACCATATTCTAAAAAGTAGTGTAGGTACCTCTAAAGATTCATTTTAATGATGAAATTTCTATTTTTCAAGAAGTCTATTACAACTAACATGTCATAAGTGGGTATCATTACCCTCTTGTATGTTGAGGGGCTCACTCTATAAACCTAACCTACTTATCTACTACATAGAACATGCATTCATATGATATTAAAGAATACCTCTAATTTCATTTAATATTAGAGATTTCTTTAAAAATAAAAATTTTTGTTAAGACACCTCCCATAATTTCACTAGAAATGTTAGGTATCCACTTTTTCCACGACATTTTTAATAATTTTTTTACTTTTACCCTCATTATGTGACATGACACAACACTTGTTACCTTGAAAAACACAACACTTATAACCAAGAAGAACCTTGCAAGGTCAAATATGAAATCTTAGAGAGAAAATATTTCAAGATGGAAAATTTGTAAATATAATTCAACTTCATTCACAATCATTTGAATCAACTTGACATCACATTCAATCACAAAGCATACATATCCAAACATCAATGTAACTTCAAACACAATGAGATTCACACCACCTTCACTTAGGTCATACTTATTCAAACACTAACCTATAAACTCTTTAATATTTATATATTTTTAATATATACAAAATACCCGTTAACCCTTATTTATTAAGCAATATATTGCTTCCATATTTTAGAGTGCCAAATCCTTGCAATATACACTCACCTGCTATAATATTACCTATCTACAGTGGACTGGAGTGTTGTATATCCTTCTTAATATCTTACACAAGATCTTTGACTTTGAGTTGAGGTCATAAGAAAACTAATTGTAATGATGGTTGCATGGAAGAGGCTCATTCTACAGCATCCTATGAGGAGATGTGTAAGTCCTTCCATGCTCCTCCTAGAGCTAACACTTAACAAGTGTCCTTTATAAAAAATAATAAAATGGTATTTAAAAAATAATAATATGTTATAAAAAATTACATGCCCTCTGGATATAGATTAAAATATTTTTTAGAACCACCATATATATATATATATATATATATATATATATATAACTACAAATTAAAGCCATAAACATTATGTTCATATTTCATCAACATTTGGACTCTAAAAAAGGGGTTTGCATTCCACTTTGAAAAAAAGGTTTGCAATCCACTCTGAAAAAAAGTTTGCAATTAGAAAGATTTGATCCTATCCACACTTAGTAGATGTTGCTAAGATGAATCTATGCTGATTACAAGCATTCAAGAATGGTAACGCTGGTTACAATCTTCAAACTAATTGTAATGAGCTGTGGTGTTCTTAAACCTCAACTCGGCACTATGTTGGCCAAGTCGTTCATACAAACATGGCAAAACGATTTTTGCATGGTGTCGGAGTTGGCCAGGTCAATATTCTTTTCACAAAGTGTACAGTATCTAATAAAAGTTGAATGACTCGTGAATGCTGCTTAGTAGAATAAGCCAGTAACACGGATGCATTCGGTCAGTTTTTTTTTTTTAACAACAGCTGCCAATTGGAAGAGGGGTTTTAGCCCAGGAGAAATGTAGTTGGTTTATTCTATGTAATTCTTGTGCAAAAATTCCATTTTGTTTAACGACATCTTCATCCCCACCTTACTTAGCCGCATTTTCTGGAATTCATTCGCTTGGCATGCCTAGGTTACGGAGTCTACAGAATTTTATGGATATTAATTTATTGGAGGAATTTTTAGTGATAGAACTTGCAAATTTGCAATAATATTACTCCGGGAAGGGTACACGTTGATTGTCAAATCTCTGTGCACCAAATTCTCAGAATATGTGCCAGCGACAGGACAACTTTTGGGCCGATTTTACACTGTTTGTGAACACCGAATTCGCAGAATTTACATGTGGTTGCTCAAAACGTAAGTATGCATATATGGCGTTGCCCATACTGCTATTGCGAGTAATTAGGTCAGCTCAGAATTTACGTTTTTAGCAAGTTCGAGATTTGGATTAAAAAAGTTCCTCGTGTGCTGGTGGTGTAGTCGTGGATGATAAGTAAGACAAAACTGCACTGATGTAATCCATGTGAGCAACCAGATTGAATTTCAAAAATACGTTGATATCAATAAATGTGCAACTATCACGTAAACTTAATTTCTATCTCCGAAATAGGAGCTATATCTATTTCTCCGTTTTTCTCTTTATACATCTACTTAAGAATGTTTTTTTAGTCTTTACATTATTGCATCAAAGAGGTGTATTCTAGAATCCAATAAAAAAGTGATTCTAGAATCCAATAAAAAAGTGATGTGTAACTTTTTCTGTGTTTTTTAGAGTCAACAAATATTCTTTAAAAAAAACAACATATAAAACATTTAAAATATTTAGATTTGCATATATAGATTTAAATTTAAAATATTTAGATTTGCATATATATAAAACAACATAAATTATTAGATAAACTAAAACCATAAACATCGGATTACACATTTCTTTAATATTTCCACTCTTAAAAAGGGTTTACAGCTTGAAAGATTTGATATCTCTGGATATTTAGTAGATCCACTTTTAGATACATCTAGTATTATTAACTTTGATGAGGTTGCATGATAATTATATTATTGACATTAATGAAGTTGCATGATGGGGTATTTGACTCGTGGACTGACTAGATGGCTCGGGATTTGGTGCACACAAAACAAGGGTACTGAGATTAAAAGTAGTGATTTTTGGGCCTGGGCTAAGGCATGTTTGAGTGTGTGCAGAACCCAATTTCTTTCTTGGCTTCTATTAAAAAGCCAGTTACCATTCTTGATTATATTGAAGGGATTTGAGCTCAACTAAGTTGAGGACGGCAGCTTCAGGATGGTTAAGTTGATGATTAGATGAAAAATACAACACTAGTGAAAGTTTAATGCACAACACAGTAATTATTTTTGAAATACTATTTATATTCACTAGCAGTATGCTATCCTATTCCTGAAATCATATTGTCGGTGTATTTCATGTTATTGTTGACCCTTTCCAGGTATCGGAGTGAAGTAAAAAAAAACATGGCTGCAAAGGAAAAATTGGGCACTTAACTTATTTGTGGCTGATTTGTGATTTATTGGTCTTTATTGGTCATAAGTTGTTGTAGTAGTAGAATTTAAAGTAGGTAAGCTTTTATGTTTTTTAGGATAGTAATTTTAAATTCTAAATAAATAATTGTAAAAAAAAATATCAAAATTATAATTTGTAACTGATGATTAGTAGTTTGTGCAATTATACATGAAAAATAATTAACCTATTTGTGACACTTCACTGGATATTCACTTATTAATTAAATAACTGCTAATTCTAATTGCAACTTATGAAACTAAATTTTAAGAAAAATACAACAAATATCTATATAAAAAAATAATAATAATCTTGCCACTTTAACATAAGAAGAATACAACAAATATCCATATAAAAAAATAATAATCATGCCACTTTAACATTATGGTCAAAGTTATGACAGAATTTTCATCATTGGTGAATACATCAATATCATCTAAATTGCCACTGCAACAACCACAAAAGGGACGAATTTCAGTTAAAACAATATGAAATCGAGAGCAAATTAATTTATAAACATATCAAAAAGCAACATGATTCAATGAAATGCAAAACGTGACACAAAGAGAAAAGCATACACAATGAATAACTGAATAGAATGCATGTTAAAGACATACTTGGATCGAGAATTTTAGATACTCGATTGTCACAAAAAAGGAACGATGTTGGGTGTGTAATATTTTATATTGATGTATATCGCTCACACAAATGTTATATATATATATATATATATATGCTATCGCCAAAGACGTTATCACCTAAAATACATTACCCCTTAACAAGGGCGATATTTAAGCTCTTATGTATACTAAAACTGTATAATTACATCCCAATCTATATAGATGACACCTAAGTCTATTGCCAATCCCAATCCAAAACTAATCTCAAAAACATCCAAATAAATACGGCAGAAATGAAAATTCTCGACATATTGTCATAAACCATAAAAGTTTGAATTAATCTGAGCTACAAATTTACAGCACTAATCAATTTACGATGTTGATCTAAAGCTCTTTAGGGTATGGAAAATCGATCGGCAATGGGGTAGGCAGAAGAGAATAAGTCGATATCGGCTGGCTTAGGCAACTCTAATTGCGCTGGATTGCAGGCTGTGGGGGTCTTCAATACCGTTGTCTCTTCAGAAAATATGATCGGTTCCATGATCGGTTCGAGACATTCAAACAAGCTATCTTCTTTGACGTTTGATTTACCTGGATCAGAATAGCCAACTCCTTCATCATCTACGTTATAATGTAGAGAAAAAACGTCACTCTTTTCCACTGGATTCGATAATTGGTAGCTGTCATGATCAAGGGTGACTGAATGAGACTTCTCTCCGTAATTATCCCCTGAAACAACTGGTTCTTCTTTATCCAAGTAATCCTGTGTTGCCGGGTGTTCCATCGACTTATTAGAAGCAGCTTTTCTGTATATCCGACATAAAACAATATCTGTCTTCTGCACAATCCAATTCATTTGCCTCAGTCAGAATACAAATCTGGGTTCAAAAGCCTAAATATTTTAAAAACTTCAATCTGATGTTGCGTTTTATTAAAACCTTAAGAATCATAAATAAAAATAAAAACCTCCATATCCCCCAGTCGCAAACCTTAATCTAGACGTAAATCTTTAGTAATAGCATCGATCCACGTGAAACAATAAATTATTTGTTCATTAAGTATTCCCTTAGTATATAAATTTGCGAAGAAATTGGTCCGTTGACATATGTGAAGATGACGTGGATGGGAGATTTAGTTGGAATGTGTAAAAGCTTGCACAAGGAAAGAAGGGAGATGTATTTTATGGTAATCTTTTTTTTTGCAGATTGAGAAGGGAGATGTCAACTGTGGTTCTAGAGGTGTGGTTCCAGAGGTTTTATTTATCTCTCTTGCATGTGGTTTGCATTTCCCTGATTATAGTCTCTTCTGTTGACTTTGTCATTCATGTTGAGTGTGTCTCTCACAGTCTCACTCTAACTTCTGTCAAATGCCCTTGGTTTTCTTTGGCAGTTATGTTGTTCTTATTGTGCTTTTTAACACTTGTGGATTCTCCCTTGCTTTCACCCGTCGTTTTTCATGTTGTGCTAAACCACTTCTCCCTGTGGTGGCTCTATGTTTCTTGTTTTGTAGGCTTGATGGCGAGAGGTTTCCCAAGCAAGAGTGTTGGCAGGTGGAATATAATAGAATTTGCACATATCAAGGAGGATGCGAAGTGCGAAGGGACGGCGACAATATTCCAGAAGGAAACTGTGCCAAACATTTAAGGAAGAAATTATGTTGGTGGAATCAAGAAATCATAATAGAAAAGAGAATGTCTTGGTTATGAGGAAGCTGAGGGCACCATTGGTTATTGCATTTCAGATATGGGTGCGTCTATAGCTTGGGAAACTAAATATTTCATAACATGTGCCTTATATTGCCACGTGAAAACTATGTTAGGCGAGGTTTTAATGGAAAATTAGGATTCTCAAAGCAAATCTGTATTCCAATAAAATCAAATTCAGGCTTAAAAAACAAAGATGAGAAGTTGAACATAATTTCTTAGATTGCTTATAAAAGTCAATTTGTAGAAGAACCTCACGATGGACCCTCTTGTTCCAAGGTTTCCACAATTCCCTTATTATACCCTGCACTGAATAAGCACGGAATAACGTATTCGCCTAGGTTTTGGCGTTTGCGCCACGCTCAATTCGATTTTTTATGGAATAGTTTTAGGCCCAATTTAAGTCGTTTTCCAATGTTTTAGGTCTACACTTTTTTTATTGTTCAAAACAACTTTTTGTTTGAACGTCTGACCACCTGTCTGACATCTCAGTCACTGTAATTGATAAAACCTTACAGTGGATGCATCCTTCCGTGGCAAGCATGGCAAGACGTTTGAGTATCTATTACCACGTACATGGCCATGCACAGTCACGAGAAAACTGTTGGAAAAATGTAATTAGTTGCAGATCTATATTTGATCTCCAGCCGACTCTGTCAAAGTCTGTAGAGGCCACGATCTTGTCTGTCAGTCTGACAAGAGGGAAAAGTCCACATGTAGGCAGCTTAACTCAGTCGAATTTATTTCAGAAGTTAAGTTGTTAGGTAGATAGTTATTGCAGTTTTTAATGGAAAGTAAGTCAGCAAGTAAGTCGGTTTATGCTGAAGCAATTTTCAGATTGCCTATAAATAGAAGAAGCATTTTGTAATATAGTTTACACACGAACACAGGAACACAGACAGGAAAAAGATACAAGCAGAGGAACTCAGGGTGAGAAAGTGAAGTCGAAGCTCAAGCTTCTGTGCATTTGATTTAGCCAAAGAGCTGAAGCTCTGTAGACGGACGAGTTTGTAATACACAAGTTTGTATTACTTTGTATTTCGGCATAGTTAATATATGAAATAGTTTGTGGTTGAATTCATGATTATTTGGCCGCTCATATTTCCAGATTTACTTCTGTAAATGTCTTTTACAATTACTGATAAGTAAAAGAACAAGAACCCATAAAAATCTCACCGCGTGAAAGTTCCAGGTTTTACCGCACTTTGTTGGACTCAAAATATTCCTACATATTTGGGCATATGTTTTCCATAAGTTATTTGGATTTGTAAATGTGGTTATTTTACTTCATCTTACTCAGAGGTGAAAAGTATTTGTAATTTCTTAAGTCTTTAGACTAAGAAACATATTCTATCATCCTAGTCGCAAAGAAGTTGATCGCATCAAGCATCAACTTGATCGCAGAGAAGTTGTCGCAGAGTAGTTGATCGCATCAGGCATTAAGGTGATCGCATCAACTTGACTGCAGCATCAACTTAATCGCAGATAAGTTGATCGCACCAAATTTGATCGCATCAACTTGGTCGCACCAATCGGCTTGGTCGCAGTAAAAAGGGTGGTCGCACTAAAAACAGGTCGGAGTTAAAAAGTGAAAATTATTTTCTTTTAAAAATATTGACTGAGCGCTAAACCCAAGTTTAGTCGGCTCGGTTTTGGCTATCTGGTATCAGAGCAAGGTTATATCAGAGCAAGGTTTATAACAGCCCAAGATTTTAGGAAAGAAATCTTGTCTTAAAAAGTGGAAATTAATTTTCTATGGAAAGTTAATTAAAAATTAAAAATGGCTTCCACTTCCGGTTCACTACAACCTCCAAGTTTTACAGGAAAGAATTATGAATATTGGTCTTTAACAATGAAGGCTTTATTCAGAGGACAAGATGTCTGGGAGATAGTTCAGCATGGTTATGCAGAACCAGCAGACATGACAGCATATAACAATCTCACACAGGCTCAGAAAGATGCCTTGAGAGAACAGAGAAAGAGAGATGGAAAAGCTCTGTTTTTCATACATCAAGCTATGCATGAGAGCATACTCCCAAGAATAGCAGCATCGACTAATGCCAAGGAAGCATGGGATACATTGGAGACTGCCTATCAAGGTTTGACCAAGGTAAAGACATCCAAGCTGCAGATTCTGAGAAAAGATTTTGAATCTCTGTGCATGAAAGATTCAGAGAATGTAGACACATTCTACACCAGAGTTGTTGGATTGATAAACCAGCTGAAATCTCATGGAGAACCCGTATCAGACCAAAGGGTTGTTGAAAAAATTCTCAGAAGTCTTCCCCCAAGATTTAAAAATTTGGTTCTGACCTTAGAGGAACACATAGACATGTCAACATTCAGCATTGATGAGCTGCAAGCTTCACTCATCAATCATGAACACAGAATCAGCAGATCACAGACATCACTGGAAGGTGCATTTGCAGCACAGTCATCCATAAGCCGTGGTAGAGGCAGGGGGAGAAACAACTTCAGAGGCAGAGGAAGAAGTTCTTCAAGAGGAGGACGAGGCAGAAGTCTTGCAAATGTCAGTGGCAGAGGAGATAACCAGAACCCAAGTCAGCCAAGTGGCCAGAGGTTTGATAAATCAAAAATTCAATGTCATTACTGTAAGAAGTTTGGTCATTATGCATATGAATGCAGGAAGAAACAATATGACCAAGGAAGACAAAGCCCAAGTGAGTCAACCAGCACCAGCACTTCGACAGGTGCAATGTTAATGGCATCGACATCTCCACTTGAATGCAATGCTGTTCAAGAAAGTTCACATGACATATGGTACTTAGACTCAGGATGCAGCAACCACATGACTGGTAATTTAAATATGTTTTTCAGTCTAGACACTTCAGTTAAAACTGATGTTACACTTGGAAATAATGTCCAAGTTACTGTCTTAGGAAAAGGCACTGTTGATATTCTAACCAAACAGGGGGAGAGTAAGTATATCCCTGATATCTATCATGTTGAAGGTTTGAAACATAATCTGTTAAGCATTGGACAGTTGCTACAAAAGAGATATAGAGTCTACATGGAAGATGAACACTGTATGATCAAAGACAAGCGTCCAAGCGACCAGCTGATAGCAAAAGTGCCAATGACAAGCAACCGCTTGTTTCCATTGAGGATAGTTCCCAACATAAAAGGGAAGACAAAGACAGAAGCTGCATTCAATGCAAAAAGTGAAGAAACAGTCGAGATCCTCGACAAGAGAGAAAATTGCAGCGCTAATTTGCAAGCTGCATTTCAGACAGAAGTTCAGGATGAATCCTGGTTGTGGCATTTCAGATTTGGATATCTGAATTTTGGTGGGCTGAAGCTACTTCACACAAAGAATATGGTGAAGGGATTACCATTGATCGACAGACCAGAGAGGGTTTGTGAAGGCTGCATTTTTGGCAAGCAGCACAGAGAGACATTTCCAGTCGGAAAGTCCTATAGAGCACGCACACCACTTGAAATTGTGCACTCTGACATTTGTGGTCCAATGCAGACATCATCCATTGGTGACTGCAAGTATTTTCTAACCTTTATTGATCACTACTCAAGAAAGACATGGGTATATTTCTTGAAACACAAATCTGATGCATTTGGTTATTTTCAGCAGTTCAAGGCACTCGTGGAGAACCAGAGTGGACACCGCATCAAGATCTTAAGGACCGACAAAGGAGGTGAATATGTTTCAAATGAATTTTTGAATTTTTGCAAGACCCATGGCATACAAAAACAATTCACTGCACGGTATACACCTCAGCAGAACGGTATTGCCGAAAGAAAGAATAGAACCATCATGGAGATGGCACGCAGCATGTTGGCAGCCAAGCATTTGCCAAATGAGTATTGGGTTCAAGCAGTCGCAACTGCTGTATACATTATGAACCTATGTCCAACAAAGAGTGTGAAGAACAAAGTTCCCCAAGAAGCATGGATAGGTATGAATAATAGTGTCTCACATTTAAAATTTTTTGGTTGTGTTGCATATGCTCATATTCCAGATGAGCTGAGAAAGAAGCTAGAAAAGAAGGGACAGAAATGTATTTTTGTAGGATATTCAGAAGACACAAAAGCATACAAGTTGTATGACCCCATCACAAGGAAAGTGATAATCAGTCGGAATGTTCAATTTGTCGAGAATGAATCATGGGATGGAACCGTCGACACAAATGTCAAGATTGTGTTGAACATTGACAATGACGATATGGAAGAGGAAGTGGTTCAAATCCCACATGTAAATCAACTGGTAGGAGCACCGTCGACTCCCATGACACCAAGACATGGTTCAGCACAAAGACCATCGACATAAGTAGCAGCTCAAGCTACACCTACAAGTACACCAAGAGGACAGCAGACTCCATCAAGGATTTCGTCGGGGTCAACATCGACAGAACCGATGAAGACAAGAAGTCTGCAAGAGATATATGAAGCTGGTACACCTAATTCATTCTCTCTGTTTGCATTATTTTCCCCTATATATGATCCACTAACATTTGAAGAAGCTGTTGAAGAAGAAGTATGGGCACAAGCCATGGATGAAGAAATAGAATGCATTGAGAAAAACCAGACATGGGAACTGGTCGATGTACCAAAAGACAAAGATGTAAACAGTGTCAAATGGATTTATAAGACAAAGCAAGATGCTGATGGGAATGTGCAAAAGCACAAGGAAAGAATGGTAGCAAGAGGGTTCACACAGCAACCCAGCATCGACTTCAATGAAACATTTGCACCTGTTGTACGCATGGATACAGTCAGAACAGTTTTGGCCATTGCTGCACAAAACAAATGGCATGTTCATCAGATGGATGTCAAGTCGGCATTCTTAAATGGCTATCTATAAGAGAAAGTATATGTGGAACAACCACAAGGGTATGAAGTTCTAGGTCAAGAGCACAAAGTGTACAGGCTGAAAAAGGCACTCTATGGTTTGAAGCAAGCTCCTAGAGCTTGGTATAGCCGGATTGATTCCTATCTCATTGAAAATGGATTTCACAGAAGTGAAAGTGAACCGACTTTGTACACCAAAGTTGATGAGCAAGGTAAGATGTTAATTGTCTGCCTATATGTAGATGATTTAATATTTACTGGTGATTATGGCATAGCAGATTTTAAAACAGTCATGGAAAGTGAATTTGAAATGACTGATCTGGGGCTTATGAAGTTTTTTTTGGGCATTGAAGTTCAGCAGTCTGAAAGTGGTATTCTTATATCACATTCTAAGTATGCAAGTGAAGTTTTAAAAAGGTTTAACATGTCTAACTGTAAGACAGCCCCAACACCAGTAATAACAGGTTTAAAATTGAGCAAGGATGATGAAGGATCCACTGTATATCCCACGCTCTTCAAAAGGCTTGTTGGAAGCCTTATGTATTTGATAGCAACAAGACCAGACATTATGTATGGTGTAAGTCTGATCTCAAGGTTCATGGAGTCACCAAAAGACTCACATTGGCAAGCAGGTAAAAGAATTTTGAGGTATGTAAGTGGAACAAAAGACCTTGGTATTATGTACTCAACTTCAGAAAATTTTAAACTCATTGGTTACACTGACAGTGACAATGGAGGTAGCATAGATGACAGGAAAATCACATCTGGATACACATTTCATTTTGGTACAGGTGTTGTTTCATGGGCTTCAAAGAAACAGCCCATAGTAACTCTATCTTCAGCTGAAGCAGAGTATGTTGCAGCAACAAGTGCTGCATGTCAAGCTGTCTGGATGAGGAGAGTCTTAAAAGACTTGTCACAGAACTATCAAGAACCGACAACAATATTCTGCAACAACAATTCAACCATAGCATTATCAAAGAATAATGTGTTTCACAAGAGAACCAAGCACATTGACACAATGTTTCATTTTATAAGAGAGTTGGTGAACGACAAGGAAATTTGTTTGGAATTTTGCAGGTCTGAAGACCAACTTGCTGATATCTTCACAAAGCCATTGGCAAAGGACATATTCCAGTATCTGCGTAGTTATCTTGGAATGACAAGTTACCCACAGTGAACTCTGTCATAAACAGAGCATGTCTAAGCTCTGAGACATTTTGTAAATTTTATTTTAAAAATCCCCATCTGCTCATAATTAAGGGGGAGTGTTGGAAAAATGTAATTACTTGCAGATCTATATTTGATCTCCAGCCGACTCTGTCAGAGTCTGTAGAGGCCACGATCTTGTCTGTCAATCTAACAAGAAGGAAAAGTCCACATGTAGGCAGCGTAACTCAGTCGAATTTATTTCAGAAGTTAAGTTGTTAGGTAGATAGTTATTGCAGTTTTTAATGGAAAGTAAGTCGGCAAGTAAGTCGGTTTATGCTGAAGCAATTTTCAGATTGCCTATAAATAGAAGAAGCATTTTGTAATATAGTTTACAGACGAACACAGGAACACAGACAGGAAAAAGATACAAGGAGAGGAACTCAGGGTGAGAAAGTGAAGTCAAAGCTCAAGCTTCTGTGCATTTGATTTAGCCAAAGAGCTGAAGCTCTATAGACGGACGAGTTTGTAATACACAAGTTTGTATTACTTTGTATTTCCGCATAGTTAATATATGAAATAGTTTGTGGTTGAATTCATGATTATTTGGCTGCTCATGTTTCCAGATTTACTTCTGTAAATGTCTTTTACAATTACTGATAAGTAAAAGAACAAGAACCCATAAAAATCTCACCGCGTGAAAGTTCCAGGTTTTACCGCACTTTGTTGGACTCAAAATATTCCTACATATTTGGGCATATGTTTTCCATAAGTTATTTGGATTTGTAAATGTGGTTATTTTACTTCATCTTACTCAGAGGTGAAAAGTATTTGTAATTTCTTAAGTCTTTAGACTAAGAAACATATTCTATCATCCTAGTCGCAAAGAAGTTGATCGCATCAAGAATCAACTTGATCGCAGAGAAGTTGATCGCATCAGGCATCAACTTGATCGCAGGGAAGTTGATCGCATCAGGCATCAACTTGATCGCAGAGTAGTTGATCGCATCAGGCATTAAGGTGATCGCATCAACTTGACCGCCGCATCAACTTAATCGCAGATAAGTTGATCGCACCAAATTTGATCGCATCAACTTGGTCGCACCAATCGGCTTGGTCGCAGTAAAAAGGGTGGTCACAGTAAAAACAGGTCGGAGTTAAAAAGTGAAAATTATTTTCTTTTAAAAATATTGACTGAGCGCTAAACCCAAGTTTAGTCGGCTCGGTTTTGGCTATCCTTCTGTGGCAAGCATGGCAAGACGTTTGAGTATCTATTACCACGTACATGGCCATGCATAGTCACGAGAAAACTGTATAAACAACAACTTACCCTGCCATAACCTGACCCGAATGTCTCCTGCTAAGTGTAAATTAAGCCTCAAAAATGCCGCAAAGGAAGGAAAAGAGGGCAAGGGAACCTCCTTCTCGTTGATGTAGGCTACTAAAGATCTAATCATTGAATACCCATATTAGTATGCCTATTTCCTTGATGACGATGGAGAGGTAATTAAATTAACTTCTCCTATTCAAGATTCTTTATCTCAAACTGGAAAAAAGTAATTTCCTTTTATTGGGTTTGGGAGGGCTTCTTTCGGTGACTCTACTCTGTGATCCTATCCAAGGTTGGGCTTTTCAGAAATGCTATGTTGATGCCATGCAGGAGGTATGCAGAACTCAGAAAGGGGTAGAACAAAGGAAAATAGTGTTTTTTCAAATCTTAATATAAATGTATGATAGAGCGTTCCTTTGTTTCCTGTCTAATTTCATCAATGAAAAAGAGAAAATGACTGTTTACATTATATTGTTAATGAACTATTTCTTGTGCTATCATTTCTGAGTTAATGATATATTTGAAAAAATGTGTTATACGAAACTGTTGAAAATATGTTTAACTTGTTATTAATTTTATTTTCTTACTGCTAAAAATTTCTATTCTATTCACGGCATAATAGAGTATGTCTCAATTGGTAATTACTAAGTCAATTCTGTTAACTTGGTGCGAATTTTCTCTTCATTACTTTTGATTTTTTTTGGTATAAACTGTTTTCAGAATTCTGTTAATGTTGAATAGAATAGATTGCTAAAATGTATTTCCATTTTGATTACGTACCCTCATTCTTTGATTTTTGCACTCACTGTATACTATTTTCTGATCATTACAGTTTATCCACCTATAATTTAGCTCATAGCAGTAGCAGTTTGATGATCTAGGACATGCTCCAAATCATATACCTCAAAAGGATCCAAAACACAAGACAAGTCCACACAAACACAAGACAAGTCCAGACAAGGACTGAAATATTTTAAAGCTTACCTAACTTGCCATTCAAACTTTTGTCCATCAGTTTTGTCTCAACATGGGCTAGCTACAAATGTTTTTCATCATTCAAGTTTGGCCATCTTCACTTCACTCGGGCAATGTTTTCAAGATAATATTTAGTAAAAAAAATAAACCAGTCCAGCTTGAAATTCAACAGTAAATAATCTAATTTCCATTTCAAGCACCTTCCAAATACAGTGGTGATCCATAATTAACAAGAAATGTGCTGTAAAACAATCCTTTCCTTATTGGAAACAGAATTTTATGCTTGTTGTTGCTGAAAATGATTGGTATTCCATATATGCACATAACATGGAACCCTACAAGTCTAGGATTTTCAATACTTATCCTTACCAGCATCATATTTTCCTCTCATTTTAGCCTGGCAGAAGGGCAATACTTGTTAGATGATGATGACTAGTCCTCTCCAATTTTCATATACTATTTTTGTTGAGAGACAAAACTTTTATATCAGAGGAGAGAAGATATGATCGTAAGGGCAATTGCTTAAGAAATTTTAAAATATTTCAAATTAAAAAAAATTGAATTTAAATGGAACCTTCAAATTGCTTAAGAAATTTTAAAATATTTCAAATTAAAAAAAAAATGAATTTAAATGCAAACCATGAATTAATCATAAAAGGATGTATTTTTAAACGCATGCAATGTATTAGTTATTAAAAAAAGAGCTGATAATTTAAATGATTAAGGCCTTTGTGACCATTAAAAAAAGGGGAGAAGGACTTGTTTTAAAATCTCAGGAGGTTGTAATTAAAAAGGGACTAAAAAATGAGGTTGTAATTAAAAGGGGTTTAAAAGGAAGTTGTAATTAAGAAAAGGGGGTTTCTTATAGTTTCCTTTTATCAAAAGGAAGTGTTAGTTTGATATTCAAAAACAAATAGGATCATTTTATTCTATTTTTCAATATAAGAAAAAAATTAATTATTGAGTTTATATCATACACATTAATAAAGTCTAGCACCATTATAAATCCTCGGGTATACACATGAAGTCATTCTTATAATCTCGAGAATGTTGAGAAACTATTAAAATTGGTTTCCCTAAAATAAATCAAGCAACAATACAGAGATCGGTTAAATGAACAAACGAAGAAAGAGGCTAGGGAATAGTGGTTCGTCCAACAAAACACTAATGATTCAATATTTTCAAATATTACATTTACTAAATTTATCTCTACATAGTGTTTCCTTCTTTTTCTTCTCCTCTCTTCGCACACTTAAATGCTTCTCTTTGTTTTTCATTTTTTGTTCTTCTACATATACAGAGACTAAAAATTTGCTTGTGAAGCTACCGACTTACATTACAGATGATAATAACTATATACCTAGAAACTTATCTTCATAAATCTAATGAGACTACTTTATATATGAGAGACGTGAAATATTCATTTTGTGAGAGAGACTAACAGAAAGTGACCTACTACAGACTCTGACAGAGTCGACTAAGATGATATGATGATGAACGAGTAATTGATATTTCCAACACTCCCCCTTAATTATGAGCATATGGGGATCTTTAAAAAGATATTAAAAAATCTTTTAGAGCTTTAAATTTTTTGTGCATGACACAGTTCACTGAACAAAACTTGTTATTCCAAGGTATATTTGCAAATACTAGAATGTATCCCTTTCCATTGGTTTGTAAAGATGTATGCAAGCTGATCTTCAGGCCTACAAAATTCTAAACAAATTTCTTTATTGTTCACCAATTCTCTTATGAAATGATACCTTGTTTTCATGTGCTTAGTTCTCTTATGAAACACATGATTCTTTGACAATGCAATGGTTGAACTGTTGTCGCCGAAAATGGTTGTTTGTTCTTGGTAATTTTCAAACAAGTATTTTAAAATTCTTTGAAGCCAAATGGCTTGACAGGCAGCACTTGTAGATATGACATAGTTTGATTCTACTGAAGACCGAGTTACTATGGGATGTTTCTTCAAATCCCACAACACAACACCCGTACCCAAATGAAATGTGTGCCTAGATATGTTTTTCTTGTCATCTGTGCTTCCTCCATTGTCACTGTTAATGTATCCAATGAGTTTAAAATTTTATGAGGTTGAATACATAATGCCAAGGTCCTTTGTGTCACTTACATACCTCGAAATTCTTTTACCTCCTTACCAATGATATCCTTTTGGTGACTCCATGAATCTTTATATCATACTTACTCCATACATGATATTTTGTCTTGTCATAGTTAAATACATAAGGCTTCCAACCATAATTTTAAACAACATAGGATCTACTGTTGATCCATCATCTTCGTTGCTCAATTTTAAACATGTTATTACTAGTGTTGGGGCTATATTGGAATTAGACATTGAATCTTTTTAAAACTTCACTTGCATACTTCGACTGTGATATCAATATACAATTCTTAAACTGTTGGAATTCAATGCCCAAGATTCTTAAACTGTGATATCAGTCATTTCAAATTTTCTTTCCATGATTGTTCTAAAATATTCAGTAAATATTAAATCATCTACATACAAGAAAACAATTAACATGTTACCTTCCTCATTAACTTTGGTGTACAACGTTGGTTCACTTTCACTTCTATGAAATCCATTTTGGGTGAGGTAAGAATCAATGCGACTATACCAAGTTCTAAGAACTTGCTTCAAATCATATATTTTCATTTGTCATCCTATAAACTTTGTGCTCCTGTCCTGGAACCTCATAACCTCATGGGTGTTCCACATACACTTCCTCCTCCAGATAGGCATTCAAAACTGTTGATTTAACATCCATTTAATTATCATGCCATTTGTTTTGTGCAACAATGGCAAGAACTATTATGACAATATTCATGCATTCGATAGGTGCAAAAGTTTCATTAAAGTCTATGCTAGGTTTCTGTGTGAACCCTCTTTCGACCATTCTTTCATTGTGCTTCTGCACATTCCCATCACCATCTTTCTTTGCCTTGTAAATCCATTTGAAACTTATTACATACTTATCTTTTGGTACATCTACCAGCTCTCATGTTTGATTCTTATCAATGCATTCTATTTCTTCATCCATGGCTTGTGCCCATACTTCATCTTCGAAAACCTCCTCAAATGTTAGAGGATCATCTGAGAAAATTATGCAAAGAGAGAGAATGAGTTTGTTGTATAAACTTCATATATTTCACACATACGTCTTGTATTTATTGGATAAGTTGACGTCGATCTCAATGAACTGCTTGATGGAGTCTATTATCCTCTCGATGTGATTATTGGCACAGCTTGAACTATGACTTGTATTAATGTTCCTTGCGTTGAACCATGTCATGGTGTCATGGCAGTCGATGGAGCTGCGAGGTTGAATTATATGTGGTGTTTGGACCACTTTCTCCATCATGTCATCATGCTTCACAATCAACACAATCTTGACATTCTTCTCAATAGTTCCATCCCATGATTCATTCTCGACAAATTGAACACTGTGACTGATGACAAATTTCCTTGTGACAAGATCATATAACTTGTATTCTTTTGTTTCTTCATAGTAACCAACAAAAATACATTTATGTCCATTCTTGTATAATTTCTTTCTCAACTCATCTAAAACATGAGCATATGTGACACAACCAAAAAATTATAAATGAGAAACACTTTGATTCATACATGTCCATGCTTCTTGATGAAATTTGTTCTTCACACTCTTTGTCGGACATCGGTTCATAATATATACACCAGCTGTGACTGCTTCAACCCAATATTCATTTGGAAAATGCTTGAGTTTCATCATGTTGTGTGCCATTTCCATAATGGTCATGGTCTTTCTCTCTGCAACATTGCTCTACTGAAGTGTATACGACACAGTGAATTACTTTTGTATGCCATGATACTTGCAAAAATTTAGGAATTCATCCAAGACATATTCATCACCTTTGTCTATCCTTAATATTTTGATTATGTATCCACTCTAGTTCTCCATGAGTGCCTTAAACTGCTGAAAACAATTAAATGCATCAGAGGCCCATGTTTTTCTTTTGATGTCATCAATAAAAGTAAGAAAATAATTGCATCCACCCATGGATGATGTCTGCATTTGGCCACAAATGTCAAAGTGCACAATATCAAGTGGTGTGCGTGCTCTGTATGACTTTCCAACTAGAAAACTCTCTCTATGTTGCTTGCCAAAAATGAAGTCTTCACAAACTCTCTCTAGTTTTCCAATTAATGGAAATACTTTCACCATATTCATTGTTTGAAATAGCTTCATCCCACCAAAATTCAAGTGTCCAAATATGAAATTCCCCAACCAGGATTCAACCCGAACTTCTGTTTGAAACAGTGCTTGAATTTCAGCACTGTCTTTTTATTTATTTTTGCGGTGCTTGTCTGCTTCTTTTCTTTCTTTCTTGAATGCAGCTCCTGAGTTATCCTTCCCTTTCATGTTTGTAATTATCCTCAAAGGAAACAAGAGGTTGCTTATCATTGGCAATTTTTCTATCAGTTGTTTGCTTGGACGTATGTCTTTAATAACACAATGGTTTTCCTCCATTATAGACTTAGTAACCTTTTTGTATCAGTTTTCCAATGCTCATCAAATTGTGTTTTATACCTTCAATGTGATAAACATCAAGCATGATATTTCACTCCCCCTGTTTGGTTAGAATACCAACAATACATTTTCCCAAAACAGTGACTTGGACATTATTTCCAAGTGTGACATCAGTTTGAACTGATTTATCTAGACTGGAAATTAAATTTAAATTACCAATCATATGATTGATACAACTTGAATCTAAATACCATATGTCACATGGAATTTCTTGGAAAAATTTGCATTCAATTGGTGATCAGGGATAATTTTAGGGGCGAAATTTAGCCCATGGGCTATTTTTAGGGGGGTTTCTCCAAAAAAAGATTCACCATTTTGCAATTTTTGAAGCCATGTTTCTCCCAATTTTGATGGGCTAAATGTTTTTCACCCTAAAAATCACCAATTTATTTAATAAACGATATAAAATCCTTGGAAATTAAAATATTTTTTGAAAAATATTGCCAAACATTTTATAGTTGGTGTTTTATGAATTGGTAAGATTCGCCAACATTTATACACTTTTAAATAAGTATGGTTCCTTAAAATCATCCCTGTTGGTGATGCACATGCCATTAACATTGCGCTCGACGAAGTGCTGGTGTTGTTTGACTAGTTTTTGCTTTTCCTTCCTTGGTCATACTACTTCTTCCTGCATTCATATGCATAATGACCAAAATTCTTGCAATACTGACATTGTATATTTTACTTATCAAACCTGTGACAACTTGGATGATTAGGGTTGTGATTCTGTCCTCTATTAGCGACATTCGCGGGACTGTTGTTGTGTCATCCCCAAGGAAAACCTTTACATCTTCCTCTTGAATTATATATATCCCCCTGCATCTACCACAACTTATAGATGATTGTGCTATGAATGCACCTTCTAATGACCTATTTGATGAGTTCATTCTATGTTCATGATTGATGAGTGAGGCTTGTATCTCATCAATGTTAAACTATGACATTCCTTTGTTTTCTTCTAGGGTCACAACCAAGGATTCAAATTTATGGGGAATGCCTCTAAGAACTTTTTCAACAACCCTTCCATCTTCTATATTTTCTCTAATGAGATTTCTGTTGATTTATCAACCCAATAACTCGAGTATAGAATCAGTCCACTGACTCCGTGTCTTTCATTGATAGATATTTGAACTCTCTTCTAAGAATCTACAACATGGAATTCTTTACCTTGTCCAAGCCTTGATATGTGGTTTCCAATGTGTCCCATGCATGCTTACTGGTATTTATTGTTGCTACTCTTGGGAGTATGCTTCCATGCATGGATTGGTGTATGTAGAACAAATCTTTCCCATATTTCTTTCTCTCTTTCCTCAGGGAATATTTCAGACCTTCCGTGAGATTATTATATGTCATCTGATTTGCTGGTTCTGCATAGTTATTCTGGACTATGTCCCATACATCTTGTCCTCTAAACAAAGGCTTCATTGTTAGAGAACAATACTCATAATTCTTTCCCAACAAAATTGGAGTTTATAAACCTCACATGTGTGCACAAGAAGTGGAAGGCATTTTTAATTTTAATTTTCCTTAGAAAAATATGTCTTCCCCTTTTAAGACATTGTTTCTTTTATAAACCCACTCTGATACCAAATCTTGAGAGATGAATGGCCACAAAGGTTAACTTGAGTTACCACGCTGTCATAAATTCTCTTTTTTATTTTTATTTTTAGGGCTGCAGCGCAGTACCTTGAAAACCCCACCTTTTACTTCAACCAAAAAACTTGCCACCAAAATTCTTGCAACAAGATTTGCTACGACTGTGTTTTACTGTGACGTATATTTTTACTACAACAGGGATTCACTGGAACAGATATTTTTACTGTGATGGACAAATCTTCGACAGACTACTCTGCGAGAGGACTCATCTTTCCATGTTTTGGTCAAGACACTTTTTGCGGACTTCACATGACACACTTTTACCTCGACAAACACCTACTTAACTTCGAACGAAAAAAAAACTTTTCATCGACGGTAATTTGGGATCGACTGCGACACAACTATTTTGCGATAGAATCACAATATCATATAACCAAATATTAAGTGAGACTAGTGTTGAGGACTCTGCAGATAAAAACTCAAACTTTTACATGGTGAAATATTTATGGATTCTTTGTGTCTTTCATTAAATGGTAAATGTAAACAACATTCACTCATGTAATTATGCACAATATGTGCGACATAAATAAGAAATGCAATCAACCATAATTTATGGATTTATATATCTTGTCATGAGATAACAAAGAACTATAGCCACAAATACAAACTTTTGAAAAATACAAGGATGTTTCACCTTTTAGAGAGCTTCAACTCTCAACACTTTCCAAAAACACAGAGCTTGAGCTCTTGAACTCTCTATAGAGTTTTTCCTTCTTCTCCACCTATCTTTGCACACTTACATGATTCTCTCTATTTTTCATTTTTTTCCTCTACATATAGAGAGACTAAAACATTTCTTCTGAAGCTACTGAATTACATTAAATACTATAATAACTATCTACCTAGAAAATTATCTTCAGAAATTTAATTTAAGTTCTTTATGTATGAGAAACATGAACTCTTCATTCTATCAGATAGAATGACATAAAATGACTTGCTACAGACTCTAACAGAGTAGGCTGAGATGATATGAGGATTAGTGAGTAATTGATATTTCCAACATTTTCTTTGCACTCAAGTTAGACAATGACATATTAATATGTCAACAAAAGTATGCTAAGAATGTACTAAACAAATATAAGATGACAAATTGTAAGCCAACATCAACTTTATAGTTAAAGGAAGGAAATTATTTATATTTTCATAGTTGCAGGAACCAAATTCAAATAAGCATGATAAAGGATCATCAGGGATTCCACTAGTTCTAGAGGCTTGTTGCAATCTTCATGTATCTTACAACTACAATTCCTGACATAATTTAATATGGAGTTAGTTTGATTTAAAGGTTCGTGGAGCCTCTCTAAAACTACTATGGGAAAGTATCCCATTGTCACAATATATCTAACAAAGGAAAAATATGTGGTCATAACATCAACAGCCTATCACAATCTATGCTTAAACAAAATTTTAGAACATTTTGTTGGAGACCCATGCAGGCTCATTCACTCTGTAACTGACCGCCTTGGTTTCAGTTAACTCTGTAACTGGCGATATGTATTAGATCTATGGAGACCACCACTATGGCATGTTTACTTATCGGCGCTACTCACACTAGATAAATTATGTACCATAATATTTTTCACATATCAACACAAAATTTTTAATTCCTTCTCTCTGGTTTACACTATTTTCAGCTTTGCAAGCTATGTGTTCTATCTTTCTAGCTATATCTTTCTATGAAGGTGTTCAACACTCATCTACATGGTATCAGAGCTATGCTCCTAGCACAAAGGCGCACAAATATTCTTTATTTTCACGTACATAATATTGATAATCGTTAAAATAATGGAGTTTCCAAAGGAACCTATTCTCACACCATACAATTACTTTGCATGGGAAGCGAAGATGGAGATCTTTCTTGGAAGTAGAGGAATGTATAGGATTTCTATTGCCATGGAGGTTGAGCCAACAAAATTCATGTAGAAAACTCCAAATAACTCAGTGGGATGCATGAGGCCTATGGATCCCTTTGCATGAACATCTCCCCTTAGCTACTTTTCCATATTTCATCTTGCAAAACTCCCAACGAAGTTCAGACCACCATGAAAGGACTCTTTGGAAATAAATATGAGATGAAAGGCCACATGCTCGAAGTATATCTTCTCTCTTTGAATCCATGAAGCTTCGACAATATACAATATTTCTTCACAATATAAGGATTTGTTGTTCCAACTCAAGGTTTGCAGCGTTGATAAATCTAAGGAGGAAAAAAATATGGTTCTATCCATTCTCTCCAAGACTGGACCGAAATACTCTATTTTTGTCTCCATGTTTCATTCAATGAGGTTCACCTATGGTAGAAGTGGACTACGCCCACACTTGATTCTTTTATTGAATCTCCAACTCAGGAACAAGAGAAGCTCATCAGAATGGGAAAAATAAAGGGCTCCAAGGAACATGCTCTTGTTGTGCATCATGGTATAGTGACAACCCAAAACAGAGATCTAGAGACAAATGAAATGCACATGCAAATCCAAAGAATGAAGGGAACAACAAACCCTTCAATGATTCCTACGGATCCAAAGATGAAAAAGGGAAGAAAGGGGAGAAATGCACATACTGTTAGAGAGGATTCCATCTAGAATCCTCATCCATGATAAAGTAGGTAGATCAGATGGCCCAAATACTTCAGAACCACATCCTTGGGGATCACATTCCAGAGGGCGCCAAGAAGAATCGTAAAGATCATGCTCCCGAGAAAGGTAACTATACCCTTGATTTGATTTCCATTAATTCATCTCCCTATGCTTGGATTGTATATTTCGGAACATCTCACAACATGGATGCCACCAAGGAAAGGCTTCTCTTCATTGGATGCATGCAAAGGTCCTCCTATATTCATCGGGGATGATTCTCTTGTTAAGGTCACTGCCAATGGCAGAATTGAACTCAATCATGGTAGCTTTGAGAATGTGTTGCATGTTCCAAAATTATCATTGAATATTATCTCTGTCTATCCGATTACACATTCTAGCATTGAAAAGAGATTTGAATTCACTCCTGATGCTGTGAATATGTTCAACATACAAATCAACTCTAAAGTTTCCACTGGTGAGGTAAATCACAGATCTAGGATTTACACCTTTTCTAAATTCATTAAACTAGATTTTTCCTTATTACTTACGCATACTAATGATAGTAGTAGGTTATGGCATGAAAGATTTGGTCATCTTAATTTCAAACACATGCAGCAACTCTACATGCAGGGAATGGTCATTGGCTTTCCAAACATTCATTTTTCCAAAGGAGTTTGTCAAGGATGTGTTCTTGGAAAACATCCTCAAGAGAAGTTTGAAAAAGGGAAGGCTCATAGGACCTCCTTTCCCTTGGAGCTCATCCATAGTGATCTAATGGGACCCTTTCCTCATCTTTCCATTACCAAGGAGAGGTATGTTCTTACATTTATTGATGATTTCTCATGATATACTTGGGTGCATTTTCTCAGGAAGAAACATGAAGTTTTTGAGTATCTCAAAGACTTCAAAGCACTTGCAGAGAATCAATGTGCGAGAAAGATAAAAATCCTCCGCACAGACAATGGGGGGGAATATGTGAATAGGAATGTTCAACATCTTTGTTCATAGGCAGGTATACAGTTGTAACATACAACACCATACACTCCACATCAGAATGGAGTGGTTGAGCAGAAGAACAGATCCCTCAAAGAGATGGCCTCTTTCATGTTGCATGCAAGGTCTCTTCCTTCTAAACTATTGAATTAGGCACTTAACTATGCCAACTACATACATAATAGATCTCCTCATAGATCTGTCAAGGACATGACTCCTTTTGATGCATGGAGTAGTTGCAAACCGGAAGTCTCCCATTTGCGAATATTTGGATCACGTGCATGGGCCCACATACCCTATGAAAAGAGGGAAGCATTAGATGCTCAATGGATATTTATGGGATATCCTCATGATCTGAAGGGTTATAGGTTGATTGATCCCTCAACAGATAAGCTCTTTATTGTGCGATGTGTCCAGTTTGAGGAAATCCCTTTGCATGCACCATTGGAGTCACATGCATAGACCTTTGTTCCTCTACCTGCACCAAACATCTATGATGACAATTCAAATCATTCATATCATGATTCAGATTTGAGTTCTGAACACAATGAAGAACATGAGCATGAATACGTTGATCCACATCTTATCTCCCCTAAGAGAACAAGGAGATTAAGAGATATATATGCTCAAAGAACCCCATAGGATGCAAATGACCTTGTGGAGGATCTAGTGGATCCAAGGAGGACGCAGTCCCAGTTTGAGAACCTTCTCATGCACTCACAACTACTGAACCAATGATTCCCATGCATTGTTACACGGTTCTATCTTTAGACCTGCAGGCCTAGCATAGGCCTATAGGGAATCCCCTCTCGGAAGCTGCTATATAGGAGGAGTACAACTCTCTCCTTGAGAACCAAAATTGGGATCTGGTTCCACTTCCTTTAGATAGGAAGCTTGTTCGATGCAGATGGGTCTACAGGACCAAGAAGGAAGTAGACAAACAAATCAACAGATACAAAGCCATGCTATTTGGAAAAGGTTTTCAATAGGTTCATGGGATAGACTATGATGATACCTTTTCTCCAATAACAAAGATGGATTCCATTCGATTGGATATTGCCATTGTTGCAACTAGGAGGTGGGAATTCCATCAAATGAATGTGGAGAATGCATTTCTTCACGTTGATCTCTCTAATGAGATCTACATGGATCAACCACAAGGCTTCATACAAGTTTCATCCTTTCTTTGCATACTAAAGAAGTATCTCTACGGCCTCAAGTAAGCCTCGCGAGCATGGTATGTCAAGATGGAATTCTAACTATTGTCCCAAAACTTTGTATGGTGTAAGTCGGATCCAAATGTGTACATGCTTAGGACAATTGACTCAATTCTGCTATTAGTTTTATATGTGGATGATTTTCTTATCACTGGCAGCTTGACTTCAGCACTTGCTGTAGTAAGGGGGATTCTACATGATAGGTTTTCGATGACGAACATGGGTCCATTACATTTCTTCCTTGGTCTTGAAATCAGCCACAATGCCTTAGGCATCAAAGTATCTCAAGCCAAGTATGCTTAAGATCTCCTAGAGAGATTTCATATGATAGACTGCAAGTCTGCACCGATTCTTTTCCTATCTGGGGTCAAACTTGAGGATGGCAGGGACACTCCATTGGTTGACAACACTTTGTACATAAAGCTAGTGGGGATCTTGTTCTATCTTACACACGTTAGACCAGACCTCTCGTATGTAGTTGTCACAGTCTCTCAGTTCATGCAGGATCCACATGAGCTACATTAGAAGGATTCCAAGCAGATCCTTCAATACGTACACGACACCATCACCTTTAGGATTCAATATGCAGCAAATTCTACATTGGATTCACTGATTATGACTGGCATGGCGATAACATTTATCGCAAGTCCACATCTGGGTACTCACTCAATCTACGTTCAAGGCCCATTTGTTGGTCAAACAAGAAGTAGGCTGTTATTTCTTTATCGTCAGCGAATGACGAATACACAAGGGTAGTCAACATAACCGTTCAGGCTTTGTGAATACAACATTTTCTCACTGATTTGCACATCAGTTCCACTGGCCTACTGTCATCTGGTGTGATAACCAGAGCACTCTGAAGTTATGCATAGATCCGATACAAAGGCAGTGAACGAAGCACTTAAAGATCCACATGCACTACATAGAGATTTGGTACATGAGAAGATCATCGACTTGCAGTTCTGTTCTTCAACAGAATAGACTGTCGACATCTTTACCAAGACCTCCACTGAATAGAAGTTCCACTCTCTGCCCGATCGTCTTGGAGTGAAGGACACAGTTTCCTAGCAACTGTCTTTTTCTTCTTTTGCTACATTGTATCTTGAGGGGGGGGTTTTCCCACGAGTTTTTCCCTCTTTCCTCATTTGATTTCAATGTTCATTAGTTGCATTGTTTTTGGGTGACCTATTATGGCCTTAGTTGCAGGGGCCCTTTCTTTATTACCACATAGTAGTGTTCAGAGGGGCGTTTGGAGACCCATGCAAGCTCACTCACTCTGTAACCGACGGCCTTGGTTTCAGACCTTGTCAGTGACAGCATGCATTAGATCTCTTTAGACCACCACTATGGCATGTTTCCTTATTCGAAGTACAAGGTAGGTATTATGTATTGTAATCTTTTTCACATATCAACACAGAATTTTTTCATTCCTTCTCTTTGGTTTTCACTATTGTTTGCTTTGCAAACTCTATGTTCTCTCTTGCTAAATAGATCTTTATGTGCAGGTGTTCAACACCCATCTACACATTTCATAAGAAAATGAAGCAGCATATATCTTTTATAACAATAATCATCTAATATATATTAAAATGGAATATTTTAACCATTTCATCTCAGAATAAAACAATGCTTTAAATAATTCAAATTAAATTCTTAAAAGAAAAGAAATAAATAACCAACATCACTGAAAAATATAAAAACCAACCAAAGCTATAGCCAATAACATTAACATTCTTTAGCATCCCATTGCAAACCTCTTACCCATTAAGCATTTAAAGAGGATCTAAAACCTTATCACTTCAACTTAAAATGAGATGAAAACTAAAACTGCTAACGGTATCTCTCTTATTTCGATAAAAACAACTGCAAGTAATAATGGATCTGGCGTGAAGCCACTGAATTATTTTAAAACAAAATGTTACACAGACGAAGGGAGATCTGCAATAAAGGAGTATCAAAGGAAAACTGATCACCTTGGGCGCCGACAATCTGGAATCTGGCATTCTGTACTCGTTCATTATCCAGTCTGTCCTCTGGCCGCACGGAGCTTTTCCTTTATAAAACACCAAAATTTTCTTGAGACCGATGGACTGAAGCAGCTCGTTGCGAACTGGTCTGTCTGAACCCGTAGCCTTCCAGTAACCGGACACCGTCATTCTAGTGGGCCGAGGGCATGACTTATTATGATCTCTTGGAACGAAGAAGAACCATTGTCTCTCCCCAACATAATGAACCAAACCTGCAAGAATACGATCAATCCATCATCAATACGAGCTGAAAATTCGTTTTCAAATCGATATCAGTGAAGAAGCGGAAAGAAAAGTTTAGCGTACCTGGTAACTCCCAGGGATCATAGTGATATAACTGAACGGTTGGTATGATTATATCGAGGTTCAGTTGGTCGCATCCTGTGACCCTCTTTTTCAAATAGAAGCTCAGTAGTTCTTCTTCTGTGGGATAGAATCTGAACCCTGGAAGGTCCATTATCTCCTCTCCCTTCACCTTCCAATCGTTGTATATTTCCTCCTGCATGGACATCTGACCTAAACTATTTTTAGGAACAGCATATATGAATCGCCGCACAAGGTTCTTTCTTTTCTATACATACATATTTTGACGTATGAAAGTGGGTGTAGATGAATCATATGTCGTTTCATTAGTATTGGACACTTCTTCTTAAAGTGACTGTAGATAAGATAAGTGACCTCAAAAATTCTGATTTTTTTAAGTCATAATGTTGATTTAAGTACATTTGTGGTGGCTAGATAGTAGATAGTTCTTCCATTTACATTCACATTAAGGTTACAGCAAAAAAAAAGTTTCAAAACGGTGAATACCATGAACCGTCAGATATATTTTTAAAACCGATCTTCTAGAAAATCAGATATACTTTTGAAAGATTTAACCATGAAGACGTACAGAGAGGCGGGGAGTACGAGAAAGCGCAAATTCCTTCTCTCCGTTCCTCCCCCCAGGAGTACGAGAAACGTGAGGTAGAGTAAAACCACTTCTCTCCGTTCCTCCCCCCAGGAGTACGCGAAAGCGCAAATTCCTGTTACCTTGTAATATCCATGAAATTTCGATGAAGTTGCAAGCGATGTTCTGGTCCAACGACCAAGCATATTTTTCATTTTTTTTTCAAACCACTTCTCTTTAGACCTTTATTTTATTGTCTTAAACCACTTCTCTTTAGACCTTTATTTTATTGTCTTAAACCACTTCTCTTTAGACTTCTAATTTATTTTTCTAAACCGCTTCTAATTTATTTTTCTAAACCGCTTCTCTTTAAACGTTTTTCATTTTCACTAAATTCCTTCTCTTTAAAAGTTTTTTATTTTTTTAAACGACAACGTTTTTATTTTTTAAATAACTTCTGTTGGAAGTTTTCTAAGTTTTCTCTCTGTTCCTCCCGAGTCCGCGCTGAGTCCTTTAAAAGTCTTTTATCTTTTTAAACGACAACGTTTTTATTTTTTTTAAATAATAAGTTTTCTCTCTGTTCCTCCGGAGTCCGAGCTGAGTCCGATAAAGGGCAAATTCCGGTTTATCATACCCACTGAATTTCGATGAAGATCCAAGACGTTTTGGTTCGGTGACCAAGGATATTATAATAATTGTCATGAATTTCGACGAAGATCCAAGACGTTTTTGTTCGGTGACGAAGGATATTATAATAATTGTCATGAGCTCCTCTAGAACATTACTGATAGAGTATAAAATACTCTTCAGATTGGTGAATGTTGACTTGCATCACTGAATGATATTTGATGACTTTATGTTCTTTGAGAGGAGAGTTTTTGACTTTATGTTCTTTATGTTCTTTGAGAGGAGAGTTTTTGACTTTATGTTCTTTATGTTCTTTGAGAGGAGAGTTTTTGAGATCGATACATTATGATATCATTGCTAGGTAATCATTTCCTTTGATTCTCAATGAATATTAAAGATTAGCTTTTTTCTCAAAAAAAATAATTGTCATGATAATAAATGATTCTTAAACTATAATCAAAAGATAGTGGCATAAACTTTAATATATTTTTTCATTAATAAAAATATATATTATTTTGTATTTATAATAATTTTGAATTATTAAATATTAAAATGAATTTAAAACTTTGTATATCAATGTGTTTATTAGGAAAAAAAAAATGTTTGATTTAAATAAATTATAACTTTCAAAGCATGTACAGTTTAAAAAACTTAAAATCATTGTAAATTTTTTTATTAAAAAAGATTAGTAATCTCATAAGTAAATTTGAAAACCTTCCTATGATAAATAAATATACCATATAATATATCTAAGAAAATAATAATAACATCATACTTTTAATTCTTTTATCTTATTTTTTTAATTTAATATTTATCAATTTTGAATTAAAAATATAATTCATTTAAAAAATTTCATATTAGAAATTTAATAATATATTATGCTACAATGGAGGAAAGTATTTAATTGATTCACGTTGATAATGATTAAGACTTTTGACTTGGGAAAAACTTGTAATGGAGAAAACTATATTCAATCCTAAAGATGATGAATACTGATAGATCCGTTTCACGATAGAAAATGACAAGGGGAAAATGATTCAATAAAGCTTTTATTTTCTTCCTTTATGAGATAATTTTGTTTTATTTAATTACTCGAACTCAAAAATACTAAGTTAGTCGTTGCTTATAGTATCAACAATACTAAGTTAGTCGTTGCTTATAGTATCAACACAGGTAGGATTGTTTTCAAAATTAATATGGTTAATAAAAAAAAAGTTACATTTATAATTTTTAAAAATTGAAAATAAAAAATATATTAAAATTATATATAAAATGAATGATTATTATTTTTATTAGTTAGTTTTATTTTTTAGTAATGTGTTTATTTTTTTGAGTTTTTTTTATCTTATTTTTTATTCTTGTGTTGGAATAACAATTATTTATGAAATTTATAATAAATAGTGAACCAGATATGATTTAATCAAGTAAACTAACTCTTATATATAGTTTAATCAATTATAAAAATAATCTTTTAATTAACATTTATAAATCAATGGAATCCAAATGAAGTGTTCATTATCCAAGCCTCAACCACTGGTATTCCATTTTCAAGTAGAATTTTTCTATTCCATTTTCTATTCCCATTCACTCTTGCGGTGTCATGCATTTGTGAAGATGGATACCATTTTTTAGTATAAAATAAAAATAAAGATTGCAAAAACAATTTAGAAATCTTTAAAAATTTCACATATATAAAGCACATGCATTTTAAAACTCAAGTGCATGCATTATGTATTCAGTTTTTTGTTTAAACAATCTATTTTTTTTTAGTTTTTTAGTTTCTAGATTTTTTTATCAAACTAATTACTTATGAAAAAAAAATCACAATGAAAACATTTCTTTCTTACTATTCAAACATCTAATATTATCAACATGTTAAGTTTTTCTAATTAAATAGAAAAAAGGATCACTAACAAATAGCAAGCACAACATCACAAAAAAAAAACCAAAGATTTATCCTAGGGAAAAAATCCAGCAAAACTCTCTTTGTAATAGACTTCACCCAAGTACATTGCAAGAACCAAAGAACAAGAAAAGACTTCTTCCTCACCTTTAAATGGACTATTTCTTCTCACTCTAGCTCAACTGCTTGAGTTTTGTGTGTCCAAATGAGTGAGGTGCCTCCCCTATTTATACCAATCAACAGAGAATCCTAATAACCCAATAGGGCTGAATTCTCCTTGTTGTCAGGGCCAACTTGTCTTGGGAGACTTAAAAATACATTTTAATAATACTTTTGTGGGCACTACTGACCTGACTTACAACGGATATTTTACCTCAGGGATTTACATGACCAATTACATCAATCACATCCCTAATCGGAGGAACAACTTTTTCGAAAGGGGTAGTAATAATAATAGTAAAAAATAGAATATCTTCCACAGTTACATTTCTTTAACACTCCCTCTTAACAATGAGGCTATTCTATAACACAACAATACATTTGTACAACTGACAAGTAAGTCTGTACATCATAAGAAGTTTTCACAACTATATCATCATTATCATTATCTGTGGAATATCGCCATCACAGAAAATCACATATCAATCATCACATCACGAGCATCGTATCTCGATACATCATCATAAGCATCGTATCACATCTTGTCACATTGTCACGAACATCACATATCATCACATCATCACAAGAATCACATATCTTCACATCATCACGAGCATCACATCTTGCCACATCCTCACGAGCATCACATCTCATCGCATCATCATGATCATTGCATCTCATCACATCACCATGAGCATCACAGCTCGTCGCATCATCAAAAGCATCACATCTCATCCCATCATTATGAGGGTCACATCGCATCATCACGAGCATCACATCTCACCGCATCACATCACATCAACTACAATAAACACAACATTCACAACTTAATGTGAAATCACCCACAAAACCAAAGATGTTGGATTTTCCACAAATAAATGAAGGACCGCAACATCCACAAATGAATGCATGACCAAAACATCCGCAAATGAATGGTGGACCAAAATGTCTACAAATGAATTCGATACCACAACATCCGCAAATGAATGCAGTACCAAAACATGTTCAAATGAAGGCCATACCACAACGTCTGCTAATGAATGCATGGCCACAACATCTGCAAATGAATGCCAGACCAAAAAATCCACAAATGAATGCAAGACTACATCGTATGCAAATGAATGTCAGACCACGACGCCCACAAATGAATGTAGGACACAACGTCTGCAAATGAATGCCAGAACACAATGTACACAAATGAATGTAGGACGACAACATCTTCTATAGGCACTTAATCTACCATCTCATCATTAATAACAATTCTTATCATCACTCCCCCTTTCCAGGGAGGTCCTTTCAAACTACACTAAGTTTGTCTCTAAAGTATTCAAACTTCACATGAGACAGAGGCTTAGTTAAGAGACCTACAACTTGTTCCTCTGTAGGAATATATTGGAGATTTACGGCTCTTCTCTGCACCATATCCCGGATGTAATGATACTTTATCTCTATGTGGTTTGACTTATCATGGAACACCATGTTCTATGTTAACTTGATGCAACTATGGTTGTCACAATAAATGTCATTTGCATCCATTTCGGTATCAAACAATTGGGTCAACAATTTGTGAAGCCATAATTCTTCACTATAGGATGCACGTGCTGCAATGTATTCAGCCTCTGCTGTACTGAGCGCAACACTAGTCTACTTTCTATCAAGCCATGAAATCAGACTTGATCCCAAACTAAAACAATATCCTGAAGTTCTCTTTTTGTATTCAAGGCTTCCAACCCAATCTGAATCAATGTAGCCACATAATCTAAAATCATTATCATATGTATATGTGAGGCCATAATCTAAAATCATTATCACATGTTTTGTTGCAACAAAGTGAACATGCCTCGATTCTACCATATAATGACTTAATGTGTTCATAGAAAACAATACATATGGTCTTGTATTTGTCAAGTACATTAGTGATCCAATAATATGTCTATATAGTGTGACATATATTCTTTCTGAATACTTGAATCACTTAGGAGGTTTAGGTTTTCCACCATTGGAGTGTTCATTGCCTTACAATCCAACAACCCAAATATTTTTAGGATCTCAACTGAATATTTTCTCTGGTTTAGGAAAATTTCATCTGGAAACTGCCATACTTCAAGCCTTAGAAAATAATGCATCATGCCCAGATATTTCATTTTGAATTAAGTTGCAAGATTATTCTTACATTCACTGATGAGTTTCTCCTTTCTTGGTAAAAATAGATCATCTACATAGAGTAGTAATATCATGCTTCCTTTATCTTCAGCCTTATAGTAAAGCTTGGAATCTGCTTTACTTTTGGTAAATCCTAGGCTCATCAAGAAGTATTCAATTCTTTTGTACCATGCTCTAGGTGCTTTCTTTAAGCCATATAATGCTTTATTTAGTCGGCACACATGTGTTTTCTTATCATGTGTCTCAAAACTCGAAGGTTGTTCAATATATACTTCTTCTTCTTTGTCACCATTTAGATAGGCTACCTTTACATCCATTTGATGTAATTCCCATTTCATCTTGGAGGCCAAAGAAATAATGGTTATTATTGAGATTTATCTCTCTACTCGTGCAAAGGTTTCTTTATAATCAATCCCTTTTTTCTGAGAGAATCCTCATGCGACAAATGGAGCCTTGAAATTTTCAATACTATCATCGTCTACATGCTTTGTCTTGAAAATCCATTTGGAAGAGACCATTGACTTATCCTTTGGTATTGGCACCACTTCCCAAACATCATTCTTTAAGATAGATTGGTATTCTTCAATCATGGCATCCATCCATTCCTTCTTATTTGAGGATTCTTCAAAACAAGTAGGATCTTTGTTAACAATATTACACATTAATGATAAATAGTTGGAATGGAGTATTAGTCTCTTGCTTCCTTCTAGTACCCCATATCTTTCTACTTCTTGAATTATATCATGATCCCAAGCTAGCCTTTTTCTTGTTGATATTGCTTCATGAGGTGTCTCTATGGTTTCTTATGGTTCTACCATGTTCTAAACTTCTCGTATACAATCTTATTCATATCTAACTGGTGGTTTATTGGTCCTACTACTCTGGGGGTTTCTTGTTTGTCTCCATCCAAATGGGTCTTTCTGTATTTGTTGAATGACGCATCTTCATCAAAAGTGACATCTCTACTGACCTCAATTTTACGAAAACCTAGAATATAGATTATGTATGCTTTTGATTGATCACTATACCTAAAAAATATTCCCTTCTTTCATGATGGGTCCAACTTTATATTTTCTCTCTGGGAACATGCAGGTACACAGGACAACCAATGTAACATCCCCTCAGAACACAACCAGAAAAAAATGAAGTGTAAGTAAAAGGCACTGCAAGTAGGAACACCAGCTTTATCAAAATTTGATGGAAATGGTAATGTTAGGCAGCTGAAAGTGTGCACGACTAAAACGATGATGGGGACGAATATACTAGGGTTAACAGTAAGTGAGACCTTGAAGAATCTCATTAAATTGCACATCATTCTCAAGAAAGGGATTTTAAATGCTTCTAGGTATGGGTGTTAAGCAAAACCCTTAGCTTTAATGTAAACTAAGATAATTTACAACACGAGCATGTCTTAATGATTAGGTATTACTACCTTTTAATTTCCATTAATATTCTAATGGCAAGATGAGCTATTAATAGTAAAAAGAGATAATATTGATATGAATTAATATGAAATAGAAGAAATTAATTCCTTAATATTCCTAGGAAAGGAACTTCGAACTGCTATGTTATTGTTCATGGACATGCCGCACAGTGGCTGGTGGAAAATTTACCTATACCAAGACTCATGATCATTCAACACATGCACATGCAGAGAGATATATTCAAGATGGATGCATTTCCCTTTTGGTACATAATTGTATGGGAGAGTTTAACACTTCATTTTTCACTCACGAGAAAGAACTTATACTATGTGGAAGCATCACCTTTAGAACAAGGTAAGGATTGAGGTTGTTCTTGATACATTAATGTTTTATTAAATACAGAATCCAGTTTCTAGATGGTCATGGTTGACCCCGGATAGTGCTAGCACTAGTATTGTTCTATGTATTTCAGTAGAACCATGAAAGAATATGGTTTAGCACCATGAGAATAAATGTTGTGCATCTAACAAAATGGGTGTTCCGAAACTTACTTTATAAGATGTGTGTTTTCTTTTTTTAGAGATAGAGAACCGATCTAAGACACGTTATATGGAGCTTGTGTAAGAACATATTACTGCCAGAAAGCCAACAACTTAACATGAAAGGAAAGTTGGAACCTTCGAGGTGAAATTGTTTCATCTAAGGATTTTGAAACAAAATCAAATTGAAAACCAATGTCTCATTTTTGTGATGGAAGGATGGAAATCAAGTCATTAACGTTTTTTAATTCACATCCAGAATTCATTGCTACTTTGAGGGATCTTGATATCAATTCTGATGCAAAAAATTAGGGATTGGCTCGGTGCTAACGCGACCCTCATATGATAGAATTTATTATAATAGAAGTGGAAGTGAGATGGTGAAAAGGGGCAGTTATATATATATATATATATATATATATATAAGACTCTCATATCAAGGAAACAGGGGGAAGAAGGATTTTGGGGATGAGGCAGTACCATCATAATCCTATGGTGAGGTAAGTTTGCAGAATGGATACCGAGCACATTGCCATATGCCATGCAAACCCACACAACAACCATTGAAATTATAAAACCTCAACTCAAATCAGAGGATGGTTTCTTTTGCGTGTTGAACAATACGATTTGCCTCTACGAGTTGAACAATACGATTTTCCTCTGCATGTTGTACTCAAATCTGAAGTAGGGTTAAGAATTTCATCCATGCATGGGTAGTTCATCCTCTTCCTAATTATTTTCAAGTTATCAGTATTGAATGGAACTTAGGTGGAGATAATGAATAATGGAAGCGAAGCCCCAATGAGTTCTTGCTTATTTTCCTTTAAGGAAGGTCATCTATAACCTAGGCAGCGGTGGTGCTGGAGGAGATTAATATGCATTTGGAATTGTGTCTTTAGCTTGGTAAATATGATACTTCTCCTTTGCATATGGGTCTATTTATATCAGTCTGTAAAAACACTGCTTGTTGTTCTTTGATTGTGTTCATTATCAATATTCGAAAAAACACTGCTAATTGGATTATTGCTGAAACTCTTCTATAGATCTCATAAATTCTGCTAGATGGTCATAGGTGGAGAATATTTTATAGATATGGAATATTACACTGCCAGTAAATTGTCATATGCGATTTTTTTCTTCCTAGATCTCGAAAAAAAATCCATGTTGTATTTCGTTTAATAGTTGTTTGCTTGACATATGATCTAGCTATTGAGGTTCAAGAATCTGCTTATGTTACTATTGTGTCTGAATGGGAGGTTTTATTGTTAGTGTTTTCATTTGTTCCATAATGTCTATTTTGAACACATAATATGCATCTAAAATCTCCGCGCTCTGGTTTTGGAAGTCATCCAGTCAATTTAATACATGTTGTTGTTACTTACATTAATTCTGCATTTGAAGAGATGAGTCCTGTGGATTTATTTTTGTAAGGAGCCAACCGGATAGTATTTACCACAGAGCCAACCGATCGATGTGGAGTTTGAGAACAATAGGATGATGAGGGTTATTAATGACCCAAATATCCACGATTGAGTTTATTTATTCAGATGGTACCAAATATGGAAAAACGTCTCATTTGAATGTTCTATTTGGGATAAACATCGGGGCACTAAAAGTATATTTTATTATTACTAAAGTTTTCCTTTCCCTAAGAACATTTTCATTTCATATTTGTTTGCGTTTATTATTTCTACATGTTAGATTTGAATTTGCTATACAAGTATAGTTATAGTTATATTATTCCTCCTACCATTTTGTACATGTTCATAGTGAATAACAATAGAGGGCCCAACCCCTCTTTATTTTGGTGATTTACTCATAACCATGATCTATACTTATTCATGGAATCTTTGCTAGCCTTCTCTTTTCAAGATAATGATCTTTAAGATTTGTTAAAATCCAATAAATAGCTACTCTCATGTATGTTACTAGAAGAACTAATTTGGGACTCTCATATTCACATTAGAGGAAATTTCAATTTAAAATGGGCCTTCCAAAAATAATACAAATTCCATGTCATCATGTATTAGCCAATCAAAATGATTTAAAATTCAAAAAGGGAGCACCTCTTAAACAATTTTTTAATATAAATTTGGGGATAGGTATCATAAAAAAAATTACTTTTTTTGTTCATATTTTCGACATATCTCCCTATGTTTTTACTCAAATTTCAATCTCGAGAGCTCGTTGGATGCATAATTAAATTCCACATCCAACGAGTACCCACTCGGCATACTTTTAACGGTCCCTGCTACCCAAAAAATAAGAAATACCTGAAAAATGTGATAATGATGTCGTCATTAAATTTTTCAGGTATTTCTTGTTTTTGGTGTACTGGGGCCCGTCGAAAGTATGTCGAGTGGGTACTTGTTGGATGTGGAATTTAATTCCACATCCAACGAGCTCTCTCGATCGAAATTTGAGTAAAAACACAGGGAGATATGTCGAAAATACGAACAAAAAAGTAGTTTTTTCTTTTCTTCCTCCACAATTAATAAATATTATTTTATTATTTTATTAATTTTCCTTAGGAGGCCCATTTTGAGTTGAAATTTCCTCTAATTAAACATATACCGAGTTCTAAGTTGGATATGTCTAGGAGATAGTTAATTAAGGAAGGCTAGGGATCGATCCATGTAAATGTTCAACTTGTGAAAAATGATATTGTGTTCTTAGTTATCTAGTGGACAATTACTATGTTATCCTTAGGAGGGTTTCTAGTTATCTCGTATCTTAGTAGATTCATTCATTAGAGGAAATTTGGGGTCTAAAATGGGCCTTATAATAAAAAGCACCAACAATAAATTTTGTCAGTTGGAATTCAAGAACCAATAGAATTTCAATAAAATGAGTCAACCATAATGGTTGAATTGACATATTTGTCATAAAAGAAAACTACTTTTTTTGTTCCTATTTTCGACATATCTCCATGTGTTTTTACTCAAATTTCAAGCGGAAGAGCTCGTTGGAGGAGGAATTTAATTCTGCATCCAATGAGTACCCACACTGCATACTTCTGATGGACTCTGCTACCTTAAAACAAGAAATAACTGAAAAATGTGATGATGATGTCATCATCACATTTTTTCAGGTATTTCTTGTTTTTGGGGTAGCGGGGTCCATCAAAAGTATGCAGTGTGGGTACTGGTTGGATGTGAAATTAGATTTCCCATCCAACGAGCTCTCTCGCTCAGAATTTGAGTAAAAACATAGAGAGATATGTCAAAAATACGAACACAAAAAGTAGTTTTTTTCATTCTTCCTCCAAAATTAATAACTATTATTTTATCATTTTAACAATTATTTTATTATTTTAACTATTATTTTATTATTTTTCTTAGGAGGCCCATTTTAGACCCCAAATTTCCTCTAATGGTTCAACTCATGGGTGGCTTTAGACGGGAAAACATATGTCAAATGAAGCCTATGGTTGGGAGGAAATTCGTACACACGCTTTCAGTCGCCCAAGATAAAGTGGCATTAAAGAAGTACCTATAAATGTTTAATTTTGTTTATAGAAATTATCATGCATCTTACATGTTTTATAATAGTAATATGTATATTGAGAATTGGTTGCAGAAGTTGCAATGGAAGTGTCTGGGAATAAATCTTGAAGGAAAAGTGTAAACTGAATTAGCTGTTTGTGCGCATACCTTTTTAATTAGTTTTCTTAACAGTTAACATTGTTATATGGATTTAATTTTTTTAATCAAAATAATGCTCTTGAACTTGTAGGATGACATATAGTTCTTATATACATGATGAGGTGGCATGAATTCAAGTGGTGGCTGCATAAGTTGTGCCCAAGGCTGCGAAAGGCATTGAGATAACTCTTGGGAAACACTGATATTCATGCGTCATCTTTGTTGGTTTTCCTCAATATTACAAGTATGGTACCTTGATATGAGGGATGTTAACTACGCATAAAAGAAAAGGGTTATTGTGTAGTCGCTATCCCATTCGAGGGATAGTCTAGAGACTAGTGTAACGATTGTATATATTTTGAATTTCAATAAGAATCGCTAATGTAGATTTGTATTAGAGTGACTGTAGTTTGACGGTTCTTAATTGCAAACACAATGTGAATCTATATTTGAGGTGAGATTTCTTACCATTATTCTTGTACTAATATGGTCATTAGTATAGCCCTCTTGTGAACTACTCAGCAGAACATAGAAAATTTGAATTACATTTTCCTTATATGAAGATGATAGTAGTGTTTACAATTATGTAATTACACACTCTCAACAGGCTAACATATTTGACTTGTTTGGAAATAGTAAAAGCGAAACATTTACCCCATTTTCTCAGAATTTACATTAAGAAATTTCAAGTATGTTACAACCAAATATCTTTAGGTGTCTGACTTCAGTATTTTCACCAATAAACATTTCTTCTAGAGTTTTGTTTCTAAGTGTACTATGGGATAGTTTTTTCTGAATAGAGACCGCAGTCTTTGTTGCTTCAACCGATAAATACATGGGTAGATATTGATCATGAATCATGGCTTTGAATGCTTCCATGATAGACATATTATCCCTTTCTTCTAATCCATTTTGTTGAGTATTATAGGGTGTAGTAAGCTCCCTCTTAATCCCATATTCTTTGCAGAAGTACTTGAATTCAGTTGAAGTGAAATATCCTCTATTATCTTATCTTAGTATCTTAATTTTCTTTTCATAGAAATTCACAACAAGAGATTTGAACTCTTTGAACTTTTCAAATACTTCATCTTTCTTTTTCATGAAATATATCCAATTATTACGTGAGTAGTCATGAATAAAAGAAACATAATAGACATACCCTCTTAAAGAAGTAGTTGGCATTGGTCTACAAACATTTGAGTGGACAATTTCTAGGATCCCTTTTTCTTTACTATTACTACTTGGAAATGGATTCTTGGTGTTCTTTGCTTGAGCACACCCTTTACATACCCCTTCATTGTTGATCTAGATTTCTAGTAGACCTATTACTACCTTGACCACAATTGGTAATTCTTTGTAGTTTATATGAGCAAGTATTTTATGCCATAGTTCACATGGAATGATGGTGCAAGCATTGAAAGTTGAGTCTATATGTCCTTTTAGTTCGTAGAGCCATCCTTATTCAATACATATTACAATTCCATCATTTTTAGTTTTTCCTCTTGACCACATAAGAAATTCACCATCTACAAAGGCATCTCTGAAGCCTTTATTTTCTAGAGCTGATATAAAAAGAAGATTCTTCTTTAGACCCGAAACATATAAGACTTCTTTCATTTTCATGGACTTACAGGATTTTAGCTTATAGGAAGCTTCTCCCATTCCTTTGATGGGATATTGATAGTCATATCAAAGCCAAACTTTGTGTGGATAATCTTTCTAAGTGAGGTATGAGAGAGAATATCTGTGGCATGTCATATGTTTGGAAGCACCACTATCTATGAGCCAGGTATCACTTCCATGAAAGATAGATCCTGTGAGGATCGATACAAAGACATGTTATTCATAATATTTTTCATTCTCTTCGATCCTTTCTTCATTTGATTTATTTTCTTCAGTTGCATGGCCGTGGAACTTTTTGTTATTCTTCTTGAGTTATTGTTAAGTGGACAATGTCTAGATATATTTCCTAACTTATGCCATGTATAACATTCATGGGATGAGTAATGCTTCTTAAACTTCTTACCTCTTTTTGCGTTCTAGTGATGTACTTGTGGTAGATCCTCAATCCTCGATCCTTCCTTTTATTCCTTCCATTTTAGGGTATGATTAACATTATCATTCTAGTACTCAGAATTGTATAAAAAAAATGATAATGTAATGTCATAGCCATAATTACAAGATTTATTAATTAAAACAAAAGAGTAGTATTGAAAATAACCATCTTTTTTTTATACATGTGCAATGAAAGGTTTTCAAGAACATTCATAGTAATTTGTTCATTGGTAGTGCATTGACTGTTCGATACATTGGGAAAATAATTAATTTTTATTCCTTTACATTTTCACCTTCTATAGTACAATTTGAGGTTCACCTTTATTTCTATTTTTATTTTATATTAGTTATCATATTTAAATCTTTAAGCATTATAAAATGAGAATTCCAACATTATGGTTTAGGTGGTTAGGTTTAAGCCCTTCCTCTTTTAATGTATAACTACTTCATGACTATGATAGTCCCTTACATTGAACCACACATACACTTACTTTATACAAGCTTTCACTTTTAGTACTACTATTACATGGAAATAGCATAATGAACACATAAAGGCTTAACATTTGATTACTAAAGGACTCATTTACTATTAGCATAGTCTCCATTAATTAAATGTATAACATAGCTTCACCTTAACTAGCATGAACAACATTATTCAATTATCTCAAACATTACTAACTATACACTTAAAGTATGTAAATATTTACCATAATTATAACATTACAAAAACACTTTCCTGCAAGAATTTAAGCCTTCCCTTTCAAACAAAATTAATGATCAATTAATATGTTTCTACACAAGTTATAATCTATTCTCTTATAAAGAGTCGTTATTGTTCTGATTATCCAATGGTTAGGATATATTATCCATACTTTAAGGTTTTATAATAATGGAAGGTGAATTAAATCACCTTAAAAGTTAAGAGATTCTTAAATAAAGATGTGAAGAATGGCATACTAAGTTGTTAACTATTTTTGAAAGACTTGCAATGCAAGCTCTCAAACACTAGTGGAGTGAACTAATCGTGTGGAATCATAGCAACAGTATGACATGAAAATATGTAAGCGATATCACAATTATAGTATATAGTCAATTAAAAAAGGAGATGGTTATGGCCCATCGACATACATAAAGGAAGGGTTATCTCAAGGAGAAAACACTCTGCATCTACCACCCAAGTTTTCTCCTTTCCTTAATATATATTGATAATAACCTTTAAAAATTTAAACTTAGATTTTTAGTAGAGAATGCACTTCTCTTGTCAACAGTAAACACATTTTAATATGATGGAAAGGATTCTTGCACTTGTGAAATACCTCTCTATGGAACAAAGTATATTTATGTAGACTGTAAATGACTCTTTATCCAGAGGAATCTATGATCTAAAACACTGATAGCCATTAATAATGAGCATAGAAAGTAACTATCTGAATTCGGTTTTTCTTCTAATAAGACTTCTCTTCCTTTCCTAACGCAAGCATAAAAATGGTTTTTGTTCTCTTATTTTCATCATAGTTGGTGAAGTATCAAATCCTCTATAAAGTCCAATAAAAAAAACTATGAAATTTTAACAATGTAAAGAATTGAAGTCTGAAACATAGTACTCATATTCTAATGAATATAATACTCTTTCTTCCATAAGAACTGTCTTCATAGGTACTAGGGTTTTCTTATCTTAAAGACAAATGGTGCATTATACACACAATACCAATACAAACAATAAAAGTAGGAAAATTGACATACCTGTATAAAAGCAATTGACTGAACATCTATTACCACGAAGGTACCAACTTCCTTCTATTGCATCCACTCTCAATGGATGAATTTCTAGGAAATAGGTAAGAATGAGGTTTTTCTTGCCTTCATAAGCCATCATAAAGAAACTATAGTTGTGTGGCTCTTCCACCCCAGAGTCCTATTCTTCGTTCCCATCATCTACATCGTGGATGTTGTAGATATAATGGACCCTGCTTGAATCTTTGATCTCCATTTCCACATGTTATTTGCATTGGAAAGCCCTCCAAAATTTATCTGGCTCCACACTTGATCATGCACAAACTATTTATATGCTAAAGTAGAAGACCGTATTTCACATTTGGTGCTTCCACCGGGAATCTATAAATATGTTCCCTAATATTGCAAATGTATTAGGCGATTAATTTTCTTGTACTACTTTTATAGGTTGCAAGGTTTGTGATGAAGAAACAAGGAGAGCATCAAGAAGCTGCGATAGGACTGGCCGCTCAGATCTTCAGGTATTTAACTGAATTGGAATTCGATGAAATGTTCAACAATTCTAAATATTTAACGAAGGAATCAAAAAGGAAAACCATTCCTCAAAAATAAATCATAGATATTCTCCACTTCAACTCTTTTGCATGACAACTAAGTGATAGTTGTAAAAAGAATCAAAGCTTGATCATCTGAAATGTCTAGAAAGGCATGACATGCCAGAAGCACCATTCTTCCAAACAAGCATATTTAAAAGGGACTTAAAATATCACCTACAAATATGCTACACAAATCTAGTTTCAGAATAACTAGGTAAAACACTACCATACCCAGAATTGGCTTTTAGACTCTGAGGCAAGTAACTCAACATACTTGACATACCCATCAATACAAAAATTGAAAAAAAATCATTTTAATATAGGAAAATTTACTGATGAATACAACAAATGGTGACTCAAGATGCTCGACATACTCAAATGTATGGAAAATATTGTCTGGTCAATACTACATAAACAAGAATCATAACATTATTGACTCCAGTACTTATCACAAGGCCAGACTTGCCATACTTAGGAATACTACTTGGGAGAATCACACTTATGGAACACTAGTAAATGGAGCACAGACATGGCCTAAGGCCACACAAATCACATTTACAACAACCAAACAAACTATAATTCTAAGAAAGCCCAAAACTGATTCAGTAACTATAAAACCGAGACGTGAAACTAATCAGGGATCAGATATCAAGTATACTGAAGGGTAGACAAATAAACTATTAATTTGTGAAACAAGGTGTACTTCAGTGAAAATAATCTCAAAATGCACCTTCCACTGATAAGCGGGAAATAGTTAAAATCCAAACCTCCCATTCTTACAACTTCTATAAGTTGTTGAAAATGCATCAAATGCTTGTAATGAAATTGAATGGTGACTCTAGTCAGAAAATTATAAGTTGGTACTTCTAGTTTCTATATATTTTAGTTTTCATGGGCCATGTTTGATTACTGATCAGAAACCATAGATCTGTTGCACTCTTGATACCAAGACCCAATCATATATATGTCTCGACACACCAACTATATATGTGTCTCTACTGTCGAACTCCCCTCCCTCGATGAACATGCATTCAATGTGCAAAATTGATGACAAGGGGGGAAGTTGTAACGAGGTTGTTGTGGAGAGAAGACGAACCCAAACTGGCTGAGAGAAGACGAAGGAATAGGAACAACAAAGACATGGATTACAAAATAACCGTGATCATAAATTTACACAATTGGTAGATTAGTAATTCAATTCAATTTAGTCTTATTAATAGTTGCTAGAAAAATCTGAAGTTGGTGAAGTTAGAAATTGAGATTTTGATCGATGTGTGCCGCACTGAATCAGAGTGGGACGCACCCAAGATGAAGATGGTAGAGTGGAGTAATTGAAAATAACCTAATTAGTAACATAAGAGACATTACCACCTTTTGAACTGGTCTACATCCATATCATTTGAAATATATTATTATTACTCAATATTCTCTTTGGTGGACTCAAAAACCACATTCATTTTTCCTCCCCACAATAATATTGACATGTTCTCTATAATGGCTTTTCATAATAGTACCATGGAAATGAAAATTTTGAGTTATAATAGTATGCTTTGAAACAAAATATTAAACTTAGGACCAAGCCAAGAATGGACTTTTAACAATTTACATTGATAAATATACATTATGTACACTATTGTTTCTTTGTTTTACATTTGATCACAGAACCTTACTTATTGTGTGTTCATAAAGGAATGCTTTTGACTCTCGCTAAATCTGTTTAGTGGGGGATATTCTTAATTGTGACTTAATCTATGATGTTTTTGTTGTCATATTCTTTGTGGCCTCTTACCAATAAATGTAATTTATTTTGTTCAAAACATGAAAATGATAGTTGGATTTTCTCAAAATATGTAAAGACACATCAAATTTTACATTATTTAAGATAATAAGTCAACGATTGTTCACAAAACCTACAAACTCAGATCCAAACGTAGATTTATACTCCATCAAGGATAGGCATGTGGTCGATCCCCAACAATAAGTTTGATATTCCCTTCCTCCATTGCAAGCGAAAGAAAGGGAAATTAAATAGAGTTTCTCCCAGGTCCGATTGAACAAACAGGAAACCGACCAAGATTCCTTAACTTTTAAAAACAACAACGATGGGTTCCTATTAGGGGGCTTCTCGGCCCATCTACTCGTTAATTTTTTTTTCAAAGTGATGAGAGCATTCCATTCCTAGTATACGCTGTGAAATATACACAAAGAATCGACAGGTAGCCACACCACTATTTCTTTGATCAAATAAAGCGACAAATACGACCCTTCGCAACGCATTTTCTTGAGGTCACCTATTTTACAAAAATCATACTCAATAGGAAAGAAACCCTACTCAATGGGACACTAACCCTACACTGCAGGACAGAAGAAAGAAATCGATGGGAAAGAAAGTGCTAATGAATTATAGGTTAAATGTAACATCCCCGACCCTCCGACTGGCAAAGAGGACGCTACCAAACAAACAAAAACCTCTAGGAAAATAGCCCCATGAACATGAACAGGTAGATAATGCTGAAATACAAAGCTTAAAACATAAAACATACTAAGACGCATAATCCTTCATATACATAGTAGAAGAAAACATACATTCATCAAGCATACAACATGTTCATCATATTCATTAATCAATAATTATAAATGTAGAGACGGAATAGTCAAGAATACTCATCTCAAAAAGAATTCATCCCGCAACTAGCTACGTCGCTGCAACGTTCCACCCAACCATAGGCCAGCGTGCTCATCAATCTCTCATCAACACTACCACCCCTAAGCTGGGCATGATTCCTCAAGGAATAAGGATCAAAGAAAGCTTACACATAGCCAAGGTACACAAATCATCCAAGCCCACACAGTAGGGTTTATCAAGACATTAAGGAGCTAGGAAAGGCTAAATGCTAAGCTGTTGGTCTCAATGGAGAGCTATGGACACCTACACCGGAGCTAACTTGACTTCTAAGACATCCACACATCTAACACCGGGAATCAGTCCCTTCTCTACTTCACAGTCCGTCAGGCCCTGACTTCCCTTTTCAATACTCTTCAAGGGTTGTGGAGAAGAAAGCCAGCAGTCTAACTTTATCTATATAGCTCCCAAACACCATGTTTCTCAAGCATACCCAACCTCTAATCCCACTCTAATATTCTGAATACCAACCACTGCACACCCGCAGTAAAACAACCAGTTCATAGATGGGATAGGGGAAAATCAAAACCTGAGTCATTCTTGGCCCTATCATGGCCAAAACGACTCAATGCCAACCTACAATAGCTCAAAACATGAAAGAAACCACAGCCACAAACAACAGAGGGAAAACCACAACAAACCACCAAATCAGGGAAAGAACCACAGTCCCGGCTCAATGATGAAGTGACGGAAACATTACATAGTCCCAAAAGGGGAGAGAAGTCCGATTCTCAATCTTGGACTCGGAAAAACATGTACGCAGACCACAAAACCGTGAGGGTAACACACATGCACACAGTCCGATAATACAAAAGGGAAATCGATCCTCTTCCCAGGATGGGGAAGAACATAGCTGATCTCACCGTGAAGAACCATGGATAGCTTTCACAGTCCGATAATGTAAACAGGGTCAGACTCTTTGCGTGAACAAAGGAAAAATAGAACGACTCGCTATGGGAGGAAAAACAAGTCCACCGACCAGCAATCGATGAGAGAAGAGAGAACCGAGAAGACCCCCTACCTACGTGAGATGGTCAAGACAAAAACCCCGAGTGGAAGAGTGGAGAGAGTGGTAATCGTTTCCCTGCCCCCAGCGACGTGAAGAGGAAGAGTTCGCTGGTGGAGTGGGAATGTAGGCAAGGACTGATAGCATTTCCACACCCACCACTAGTCAGCAATAACTACTCCCACACATCAGAAGTTTAAATGGGTGGCTGACACATGGAAAATTCCCAATGACCCCCATAGGTTAGACAATGCCCCCTTAACTGTAGGAGTCATGCCATTTTCATTTAACGTTGCACCGTCATAGCTAGCTATAGGTTTATTTTAATTAATGTGCATGTTTACATGATGCCCAAAACTATAATGTGTTGAATAGCATGATATACCATCGACAACAATCCCTATTGCCGAGACATACATAACCAACTCGATGGTGGGGATTTTTCCTTTAGCTCCACACCATGATTAATTTCAACATATACATCATGTATCTTTTAATGCAACCTGGTCCAAAACCGGGGATATTACAATCCCCTCCCCCTTGGAATAACACCGTCCTCAGTGTTCCAATACATAGGAATCCATATACAATTTGCACATCAAAATTTCAAAATTGCAGATCTGTCCCACATTCAATTATTTACTTGAACTTTTAGGACCAAGCCCCTTGGCTTCCACGAGCTTCTCTTGCTAGTTCTCAGCTTTCAGCTCATCCCCAAGTCGAGGAACTTTGTGGCTGCTTCCCTCTTTATGTTCCCTCGTTGGGCATTCCCGGCGGTAATGATGTCCTCCCCATTTCCAACATTTCACTGGCTGCTTCATCCTTACCTGCTCAATTTCCTTTGAGTCTTCGTGCCTGGAACATTTCTTAATGGATTTCTTGGACGAATGTCCCAACATTGATCCACTTTCGTTGCCTTTATAGATTACCCCTAGAAAGCTTTTTTTTACCTCCTTTTGCAAACCAATAGAGTCTTACAAAATATGGTGGTTCATCTCATTCTGCCTTTTCTATATCTTGAGCATATCTCCAAGATTCTCTTGTGTCCTAGCAATCGTTTGAAGGAGACTTCCAGCCAAGTCCAGCAACTTTTGGTCTGTTACCATGATCAATGTGCACCACTGGATTTCACCTTTCTCACCTGTGAAATGCATCATTGAAATTCTGTTAGACCAAGCATAATATAGGCATTAATATTAGTTAATTAATTGCCCAATTGGCATGAGATTCCAAGTCTCATCAAGGAGACTTTCATATTTTTCATGCCTTCCCAACAGGCACATGAGCTCATTCATGTCCATCCTTGGGTAGGGAATTAACCATTCTAGCATTCATAATTTACTTTAAGCAAATAAACACATTCTATTTTCAGTCACACATGCATTCAACAATCCTTTGTTTTCACAATGCATAAGTATATATATATATATATATATATAATCAAAAGGCAAGAGAGAACAGTATGAGTTTTTCCCATCTTTGTTTTGTTCCATCCTAGAACCCACACCACCGCTGTAGCTTTTCACGCTATCAGCCTCTTTCACTTCACCGTGAATGCTGGACCAATCTCTCTTGGTCATGACACTTAATGTCTCCGGTCTATTTCATACCTCTCAACCATGGAGCCTCCCCACATGGTTTGTCTCGGTTGCTAGGACCTTCACAGTATTACTAGCACCTTTTCCATTATTGCTCATTCTGAGCTCTTCAAGACAGTCACATGTCCACATGCACCCCTAGGATGCTCTCATAGTTCTCGCTCCCAGCGATACCTATATTCAAACATTGAATAGATTCACATGTTTAGTTTATTCTCATCGGTTTTTATCTCTAAAACAGGAGATTAAAACATCATAACCAAATCATATACACATTTATATTCTTAAGCAAAATTTTGCAAAATAATCCAATACTTATCTGTATTATGTGTTTCCTCATTGGTCCATAGGATCGTGCTTCGCTTTGCAAGCCTTGGGATCGCCTATGGACTTGGATGTTAGGTCAGCACGTAGGCTGCTTCACAACATCCTTTTATATATATATCAAGCATAGTCAAGCCAACCTACAGTTGGGTTTATCAGACCATTCAACCAAGCCAATACACAATTGGGTTTATTAGGCCATAGGCAATTAAGCCAATACACTACTGGGTTTATCAGGATACTAAGCCAAACCAACTATGAGTTGGGTTTATCAGAATGCAGGTAGTCAAGCCAACACTGTAACATTTCCCCAATTTCCACAACATCAAATATTTACAAAGTCAAGCCAACCTTCAGTTGGGTTTATTAGACCATCAACAAATCACCTGCACTTATATCAACAAGACACTTATATCAACAACCAATCATCAGCCATTCCAACACCTTTGGGTTTATCAGGCCATCAACAATAACACATGCACTTATATCAACAATAAACAACCATTTCCAGGTTTCATTTTCCAGCAGTGAGCTCTACTTCCACTACCCCATACGACACAAGAAACCAGTCCCTTCTCGGTGCTCTTTAGTAGAAGTTAGGATGAGCCTAAGCCATTGTCCATTTAGTGTACAACACCAGATTACATCTGTTTAGCCTGAAAACACAAGCAATATAAGCAACTAATAAACGTTATTGCTCTAAAACTAAAATCATATTTCACATCATTCACTATCAAGTATTGAGACACCAGGAGTGAGTCCACTCCCTACGGTGTAATCAATATTGAGAAACCCTTCCATGATCCGACATTGAAAAAGTGTGCACCCTTTTCTAGTGTGTTCCATGTAGGCCCTATTCATACTCAAGCAATCAGTGATAATGGAAATAAAATCAAAACATGTTCTGCACATTGAATTTAACAATTTGACATGCATATTCTTAGCTAGGGTTACAGAACACTTATCCATTTGCCGAAGTAGTATTCCTCCGTTAAGGAGGAATGGGGGTTCCCTTCTCTGAATTGACAGTCCCTCGGCTTTCCATCCCAATTCCTCTTTACATTTCATATCCACACATGTCTTACCGACATAACCTATACCATCTCACTTATGTTGCTTACAAAACATGTAGCGCAGATGATACATTTCCAAAATGTCCAATTGAGTTTCACCCAAAACCCATTTCCAAGATAAGGGAAAACCTTCCCATAAATTTTGGCTCCTGCAGGCCATCACACATGATCTTCTTGCAGTGTGTACCCCTGGAACATTCATCAAATAGACAAACAGTCAATTATTACCTGATAATACACTCCAATTTGAGTGTTCCATAACCAAGCAATGACATTAGTAATTAAATTCAATGAGAATTTGCAATTATGTTTACTACAGAAATTGATTCGCTTGGCAATGAGGTGATCCTCATTTGTGGGTCTCTTGTAACCAGCACTACTATGCCCATTATAAGTTTATGCTTACTAGCATAACATGAACACCCACTTACAATGCGTCCTACTGACACAATCTTATGCAAGCCAATATTGATTAGTAGTTGTCAGCAATTTCTTAAATCCTAAATTCACAAATTCAAATTTAACAACCCATTATGTATACAAAATATTTTCACAGCCATGAGACTCTTCTCATAAGGTTTGGCTCTTTCACATGGTAGATTTCGACATTTGTCATGGTCTTACTCTCATTGACATGCTCCAAACAATCTACCTAAAACCTAAAATTCAATCAGCCAAACACTTGGTAAGTCTAGATGCATATAACCTTTTCATTGCTGCAACCATCATTGAAGCATTTTTAGAATTTATAAAATTCAAATACTTCCAGCTGTTAATCACATCAATATTACCAAAACCCATTTACTTCATGCAATCATTATCATACTTTAAATTACAGGCTACATTCACATCATTTATGCAATTAAATGAAATGTTTAGATACTCCTTACTTCACAAGTGTATCATTTGTACCACCTTGCTCTTCCATAGATCATTTCCGGTAGCCAATTGATCATGACTACCCTCTTCATGCACTTACTATCCTGCATTTATAACAACTATTGAAATGGTTCTAGAATTGTCATCAATTCATCATTTCAGCCATTAGTTATTCATAATATCACATGCAGTATCTCAATGCATTCATGCAATGCATCACAACATTTGCACCCATACTTACATAATCAGTTACTCACACCCTTCATATGCATCCATTCAATGCATAACTACAAGATTTATAAAATCTTTTAATGCATATCCACTCAATGCTACCTTGCATTGATTCAGGAATACTATGCATTCAACATACCATGCATGGACTAACCATGACTACTTCATATAGGATACATGACTACAATCAATATCATCAATGCTTACTTTCCTTGGGCTACTAAGCTCATAACAACATAATACAGGTATGGCACATTTCTATATGAATGCAGCATAAAATTCAAATACCCACATGGTATGAGACCTATTGCTTTTACCACTCCATGCAATTGTCATAATTAAAATCTTACCTTCATGGGTCCTACTTACACCCTTGACATTACCAATTTGGTTGGTCCTTTGCAGGAGATTGCAGAATTTGCTTACCAACTTTTGATTCTGGACTTGTTGCCTTATTCCTTTCTCCATAGGGTTGCTGGTCATATTTGTCAGCATCAGCAACATATTCAACCATGTCCATGTTGTCATTGGTTTTCCACTAATGCCAACACCAATGCAATAATTATCATTAGTGGCTCATTATAAATGTATAATTCTCACTATTCTTACCAACATGTATTATCTTATGCATGCAAGGCATATCTTCATACATTTCATGTATAAAACTTGTAATCATAATTAGCAAGACAAGGTTTAAGGAAACTTCCCTTTTCAAGTCCCTCATCCTTGTATGGAACTCCTTTTCCACACAACAGCTGGTTTGACTTCATGGTCTTGCTACCTCTAGGCATGCAATTCCTAGATTTGTCCATATTGATAGCAACACATTTATTTTTCAAGCAATCACTAGTATTTTTCTATTCTGCATTCAAATTCTGGTGACTTTCCCTTGTTACCTGTTGGATAAGCTTTCCAACGCCTATCCACATGATTTATTCTGACCTCGGGTGTGAAAACCACATCATTTCAAAAATGATGGCAAAACACACCACTAAATTTTGGTCTGAAATTCGAACTTCGGCCACCTAGAGTTTTCTCCCTTTTTCAGTCCTAAAACTACTGCAAACCCATTGGAACACTAGCTAGAATTTGCTGAAAATTATACTAAAAAATAGTTGAAAGCTGCTTGAAAAATCCACTTGAAACCTCAAAAATTCCTTTTCCCCCAATCGGATCTCTTTCCAACTAAATTTTCGACATTTCGGAAAGCAAATCATCTAAACTTCCGATCTACATCAGCAATGCCAAGGACTATTCATCGGGTCCTTTTCTCACTAACCTTCTGGTGTTTCGGCGGCTAAAATGTCTAATTTTCTCTGCTGCTCATTGGCGGGTTGTTTGCCTATTTCCTTCCACTATATCGGGCCTTTAGTGGTCTAATACTATGGTTTTTATCGACGATTGGGGCCATTCAGTCTTATCGCATCGGCAAGAAAATTGACTAACCGCTGCATCGACGGTCGGGTGCTCTATGCATCGGGTGGCTAGTTGTCTATGCTTCTGCAATGACAGACGCGCATTCAGCTAAAATTTTTCTATGCCCATCGATAGACCAAACCAAAAACTTCTCCTGTGGTGTCGGCGAATACTTCAACTATCATTTTCCGATCGGCGCTCAGAACAACTGTCCGTCGGAGGGATAGTCTACTAAATAGCCGCAATGACGAAGGCTCGATCAACTATTTTCTGTTGATCGGTGCTCTAATCATCTATCATTCATCGATCACCGATGGGTACAACACTTAGATAAATCTTTGAAATTTCTTCCTTGCATCAAATCTTCCTTCAACTAATGATTGCCGATCCACTTCACTAGCCTCACCAGCTTCATCATCTATTCGTCAGCGATCATGTCCTCTAGTCATCGGCCATCCCAGAAACTAAACTTTTCCAATCGCTGATGATCTGATGCCTTAGAAAACTTTTGGAAATTTTTTCGATGCGTCGGCTGTCGGAACGACTTTCCTCTGCTGCATCGGCGGTCAGGGACTCTATCCATCGGAAGGATAGTCCACTAGCCAGCCGCAACGACTGATGCCCAATCTACTAATTTTACCCAACGTATCTCATTGGTAGTTCCATCACCTATTCATTGGTGATCCCATCATCTAAAGTTTGTTGATCTCCAATGGGTTCCACACTTAAGCGAATTTTTGAGGAAATTCCTCCTTCTTTTCCTTCGCATCGGCGCTCTCATCCACTAATTCTCGTCGACGTTTTGACGGTTTTCAGAGGATCTCTGCCACCATTTCGACTGGTTGATCAACTAAATGTCGCCAATCTAACTAATTTCGCCACCGCTGGGGTTTGCATCTGAGGTCCATCTGTCTAAGTTTTCCGATGTGCTGATGACCAACACTTAGAGAATTTTCCAAAACCAAGGCTATTTGTCCCTCGTCGGGTGACCTTCAAACTAGCTCTTCCACTAGATCGGAAGAACTTCTCACTAAGTTTTCTGATGAGCCGATAATTCTGGCACTTAGAAAATTTTTGAATTTTCTCGTCGTTCACCCATTTCCTCTTGGTTTCTTGTAGGCAGTAAGCAAGCTTCCTCTATTAACTGATCTTTCCTGGCCCTTTGAGACCCAAATGCTGCAACATAAGCTCTGTCACTGAATCTTCACGACCCATTTAGGCCCATGCTGCAACTTTAGCTCTGATACCATAATGTAACGTCCCCGACCCTCCGATCGGCGAAGAGGACGCTACCAAACAAACAAAAACCTCAGGGAAAATAGCCCCATGAACATGAACAGGCAGATAATGCTGAAATATAAAGCTTAAAACGTAAAACATACTAAGTCGCATAATCCTTCATATACATAGCGGAAGCAAACATACATTCATCAAGCATACCACATGTTCATCATATTCATTAATCAGTAATTATAAATTCAGAGACGGAATAGTCAAGAATACTCATCTCAAAAATAATTTTTCCTACAACCAGCTATGTCGTTGCAATGTTCCACCCAACCATACGCCATCGTGCTAATCAATCTCTCCGTAACACTGCCACCCACGAGCTAGGAATGATTCCTCAAGGAATAAGGGTCAAAGTAGGCTTACACATAGCCAAGGTACAAAAATTAGCAGAATAAGGGTCATAGCAGGCTTACACATAGCCAAGGTACACAAATTAGCGGAATAAGGGTCATATACATAGCGGAAGCAAACATACATTCATCAAGCATACCACATGTTCATCATATTCATTAATCAGTAATTATAAATGCAGAGACGGAATAGTCAAGAATACTCATCTCAAAATGAATTCGTCCCACAACCAGCTATGTCGCTACAACATTCCACCCAACCATATGCCATCGTGCTCATCAATCTCTCAGCAACACTACCACCCCAAAGCTAGGAATGATTCCTCAAGGAATAAGGGTCAAAGTAGGCTTACACATAGCGAAGGTACACAAATTAGCCAAGCCCACACAGTAGGGTTTATCACGCCATCAAGGAGTTAAGAAAGGCCAAATGCTAAGCTGGTGGTCTCAATGGAGAGCTAAGGATGCCTACACCAGAGCTAACCTAACTTCTAATACATCCACAGACCCAACACAATGAATCAGTCCCTTCTCCACTTCATAGTCCCTTAGGCCTTGACTTCCCTTTCCAATACTCTTCAAGGGTTTTGGAGAAGAAAGCCAGCAGTCTAACTTTGTTTGAGTGGATCCCAAACACCAGGTTTCTCAATCATACCCAACCTCTAATCCCACTCTAGCAGTATGAAGACCAACCACTGCAAACTCGTAGTAAAAAAATCAGTTCACAGCTAGGATAGGGGAAAAACAAAACCTGAGTCGCTCTTGGCCCTATCGTGGCCAAAATGACTCAATGTCAACCTACAGCAGCTCAAAACATGAAAGAAACCACATCCATGAACAATGGAGGGTAAACCACAACAAACCACCAAACCAGGGAAAGAACCACACTCCCAGCTCAATGATGAAGTGACAGAAATATTACACAGTCCCAAAACAGGAGAGAAATCCAATTCTCAATCTTAGACTGGGAAAAATAGGTACGCGGACCAAAAAAACGTGAGGGTAACACACATGCACACAGTCCTATAATACAAAAGGGAAATCGATCTTCTTCCCAGGCTGGTGAAGAACATAGCCGATATCACCGTGAAGAACCACAGATACCTTTCACAGTCCAATAATGTAAACAGGGTTAGACTCTCTGAGTGAACAGAGGAAAAACAGAACGACTCGCTATGGGAGGAAAAATAGGTCCACCAACCAGCAATCGGAGAGAGAAGGGAGAATCGAGAAGACCCCCTGCCTACGTGAGATGGTGAAGACAAAACCCCTGAGTGGAAGAGTGGAGAGAGTGGTAATCATTTCCCTGCCCCCAGCGACGTGAAGAGGAAGAGTCTGCTGGTGGAGTGGGCATGTGGGCAAGGACTGACAGTCCTGCCACACCCACCACTACTTAGCAATAACTACTCCCAGACAGCAGAATTTTAAACGGGTGGCCGACACATGGCAAATTCCCAATGACCCCCACGGGTTAGACAACCCCCCCTTAACCTTATGAGTCATGCCATTTTCATTTAACGTTGCACTTTCGTAGTTGGCTATAGATTTATTTTAGTTAATGTGGATTTTTACATGATGCCCAAAACTATAATGTGTCGGACAGCATGATATACCATCGGCAACTATTCTTATTGCCGAGACATACATAACCAAATTGATGGTGGGGATTTTGCCTTTAGCTCCACACCACGATTAATTTCAACATATACATCATGTATCTTTTAATGCAACCAGGGTCAAAACTGGGGATATTACATTAAAGGCATGTAACTGTTGAAAATATGAGAAAATTGTAATGGGCTCTGTTATACTTTAGATTCTAAAAAACTAATATCGGTTTAAGGTTTGCATACCATTATCATATAACGTGATTGCATGGTAACCAATATATGTAAGTATTTATTAAAATATTACAAAGTACCCAACATTGAACCCTTTAATAGAAAGTGGACTCAAAACTCGACAATCAATAAAGATTTGAGTTAATTTGGTTAGTCACATTCACCCTGTAACATGTAGGGAAGCAATCCAAGAAGAAATATATGGGAAAGAAATAATCACATGCAGTAACATGTAGGGAAGCTATCCAACAAGAAATCGATGGGAAATAAATAATAACACATAAGAGGGAGTTATCCAACATAGTAGTGATGGCCATTTTATGAGATCACAACATTAGACAACCTCTAGTAAGTGCAACATCTAAGTAATTAGTCAACTAGTGGTTAAATGTAATATCCCGAATTTTGGACCTAACACTTATAGGCATGAGCCTATTGATTATGATGTTATCTTGATAGTTTATTTTGAACTATTAGGTTGAGGACCCCACTGCATATGAACATGATGATTTGTTTGATATATTGCACGTAAGCCAATTATTGATGATAAATATATATGCTTGTTTGTGTTGGGCATGGACCCTGAAGCACATGATTGATGAGATGTTTTTTGTTGAGCGAGGAGCTCTGGAGCACATGGGTAATTAATATTTTGTCTTGAGAAAAAAGATTTGGAGCACATGAGTACTTAGATTTATGTTGAGCGAGAAGCTCTAGAACACATGAAAAGATAATTGGAAGTGTTGGGCATAAGCCCTGGAGCCTTCCATGTTGATGTTGAGCATAAGCTCTGGAGCAGCGGATCCTTGGCCATTGTATCCCTAGGTGTATCGTACAAGTACATCCTAGAATTAGTGTTGAGAGAAGAGCTCTCGAATTGCACTAAGTTTGTAACTCCCTGTTAAGAGTTGATTAAGGGCTCTAGTAAGCGCTAGGGGTTACAGAAAATAATTTAATAACTTCCGAGTCAAAATGACTAGAAAAAAATATTGATCTCATCAGACTTATTTATAAGTGATTAAATGAAATTTTAAATTTTTGTATTCAGATCAAGTACTGAAGAACTACCATGTTATACGAGGGAATCCAACATGCAAGGATGTTTAGAGTTTCCTAGCCTAGTAGAACTAGCCATCTACCTATTTTGACCTTAATGAAGAAGTGTCATTAAGTCTAGGGATCATGGTATATGATGCCCAAAGACAAATGTTAACAAATGTTATATTATTATGTATTTTATACATGGTATGTATAAATAATAAATATAGTAATAATATTAATGATGAAAGAAAGAAAGGAAAGTTCCATCCATTATTATTTATTATTAAAAGATAATAAATAGTACAATACTTACAAAAGTCTAATTAGGAACTAGTTGAAAGTTCCTAAGTTAAAGTATTAAACTTTACCCAAACTAAGTAAAAAGGGTTAAATCAAGAAATCAAGGTTTCTTGATTTAACTGTCCCTTTTATTGAAAAGTCTGTCTATAAAGTCTCAAGCCAAGGAAAGGCTTGGGGTTTTGATCTATCTGGTGGGAGTCATTGTTATGCATGTTTTGCTCTCAAGAGAATGTTTTAAGAACAATTTCCTAGAAGGAAAATGAGAACTGATCCAGACCTAATATACCAGATAGGAAACCCTACCTTAGGAGCTCTAAGTTGTTTGCATGTTGGATTCCAGCTCAGGGGGATCCAAATTGAAACCAGGAACGGTTCTGGGTCATGGTTGGGTGGAACATGGTAGTTCCCAAGTGATTTGGTCATCTAATACAGAGGTCATATGTGCCTATGAATTGTTAATGATGGTTATTTGATTTTGCAAGTTTATCCATTAAAAAAGCTTCAGATTATAGGTATGAGATCCTAGGCTACCTATTCTATTTTTCTAGAATAAAAGCTCACTGATTTGGGTAAATATTTACATTACATGTTCTAACCCTATATGTTTGAGTTATGTTCAAATATTCTAGGGTTTACATTTGTAAGGTATAACCCTAGGATGTACTTTATTTCTTATGTTATATTTATCCATGGTTTATTTCTTTACATTACTTCTGCAGTTTAATTCCTGTATAAATGTTTATCAAGGGTTTGCACCTTAGTTTTCATTCCTATATTATATTTACTATTGACACTGTGTTCATTACAAACTAGGTTTTATTTCATATATTTTACCTATTTGTTCTTTTGGCCAGTTTATAAACTCTACTGACATATTCCATTTGTCAGCAGAGGCATGTTTTAGATTTATATAGACTAGTTCAGAAGTAATATATACATATATAAGTATAAGCTTACAACCTAGTTAACCTAAGCTATTATCTACAACTGAACTACCATATATATAAATATATAAATCAACAGATATACAATAGAAATACAAATCTAATATACTAATAAAATAATTATATCTAAAGCACAATTCATAAACATTCCATGTAAAATCCAAGATAAAAACCAACAAAGACCTTTCAAGGTCTGCATATTTAAATACACGCTAACTACTAAATAATTTCCATTAAAATAACTTCATCATAAGAAAATAAACATAGTAAGTATTGTGACCATTCATTGGTCTAAAATCAAGTTCCTTTTTCTAACTAAATTCCACATCCCTAATATTATAAATCTACATAATCAAATCGTATGCCATAAATCAAATAGTCCCATCTAATATTTCTCACAACCATCATATAATAATTAAACCAAAATAATTACAATATAAACAATTACAAACATGTAATTACATTAAGGTCATAGGAGCGAATCCTGTAAATGACCTTTTCCATTTTTGCTTACATAATCTATGGCAAACATTAATACAGAGGAACCAAATTATAAACCCCATCGTAATATTACACATAGTCCAAGTAAATATATAGGAGAGGGAAGGAATCGAATCCTGTGGGAACCTAAGCCGCAAATCACAACCACCCACTTATTACAACTCAATGTATCAACAATGACCATAATTCAAATCCTGTAGAGTCATTCTACACTCATCAAATCCATGCTATACACAGAGTGTATGCGGGCTGTAACATTTAAATAAAATTGCTACAACGAGTTCGTGAGAACCTCGACCTTCTACACACTGGCTATAAATAATAATAAAATCATTAAACATTGGTCGTAATAACTTTACTAAGCTATGCACATTATTTACTGGATCATCATCACTACTTCCTCTATCTCAAACAAATGGTGCTATCTCTCAATTCTACTCGTGACAGAAATTTCTACAGAGCCATCCCTTTTTTATGCTAGTTGTAGGCCTAGCCTCCATGTAGGTATTCATTGTATTCTGCACTTATATTTGACCATGGAATGAACCATGTCAGAAAGGCCTGCCCAACACTTACATATGACCATGGGAGGAACACATCCAAGAACCATGTCAGAAAGGCATGCCCAACACTCACATCTGACCATGGGAGGAACACATCCAAAACCCATGTTATAAAGGCCCAACACTCACATCCAAACTCATCTTGTCAGAAAGGCTCTACACTTACATCGAACCTCATCTTATCAGAAAGGCTCTGCACTTACATTCGACCTCATCTTGTAAAAAAGGCTCTGCACTTACATCTAATCATGTGGGAACACATCCCGCAATCACATCAAAATGGCTGCGCACTTATATCTGATCATGTGGGAACACATCCCACAATCACATCAGAATGGATCTGTAATGATCACATGGGAACACATCCCACAATCACATCAGAATGTCTCTGCATTGATCATGTGAGAACACATCCCACAATCACATCAGAATGGCTCTGCACCGATCATGTGAGAACACATCCCACAATCAAATCATAATGTCTTTGCACTTATCATGTGGGAACACATCCCACAATCACATCAGAATATCTCTACACTTACATCTGACCATGTGGAGCCCAACCTTCCACCATGTCAGAAAGGATAACAGACACATCAATTCCTTTTGGAGGGAACCTCAATCTAGAGAACACCAAGCTTCTCCCTGAAGTACTCAAACTTCACTCTAGCGAATGGTTTGGTTAACACATCAGATATATGCTAATCTGTCGCAACATATTGGAGCTTCACTGCTCCTCTTTGCACCATATCCCTGATATAGTGATATTTGATATCAATATGATTCAACTTGTCATGGAATAATGGGTTCTATGAAAAACTCACACAAATCTGGTTGTCGCAATATATACAAGTAGCATCCAGCTGGAGATCAAATAAGTCAGATAGTAGCTTTCTTAGCCACACTTCCTCACAACTAGCTGAAAAAGATATAACATACTCTGCTTTAGTTTTACTCAGTGCCACATAGGATTTCTTCCTGCTAAACTAGGAGATCACAGCTGATGACATACTGAAGGAACACCCTGAAGTGCTCTTCCTATCAATGGCACTTCCTGCCCAATCCGAATCCACATAACCTTCCAGGTTAATCTTTTGATTTGCCTCATACTTGAGCCCATAATCAGCTATACCCTTTAGGTACCTCAGAATATGCTTTGCAACAATCAGATGAACATGTCTCGGATCTATTAGGAATTGGCTCAATGTGTTCACATAAAAGCAAATATCTGGTCTCGTATTCGTCAGGTACATCAAGGACCCAATCATCTGATGATACATCATAGCATCGATCGACTCTAATGAAGAATCACTCAATATCTTCATATTTGATGCCATAGGTGTGGTCATGGGCTTGCAGTCCATCATTCTGAATCTCTCCAGGATCTCGATCGCATACTCCCCTTGTCCTAGGCAGATTCCATCTGCATTCTGCCACACCTCCATGCCTAGAAAGTAATACATCATACCCAAGTCCTCCATTTTGAACTCAGCAGCCAGCTTCCTCTTCATGTCAGAAATCAACCCATCAATACTTGTTTGAAAAACAGGTCATCTACATATAGTAGGAGCATCACTCGGTTCCCTTATTCAACCTTGTAGTAAATGTTGGAATCTTTTTTACTTTTGGTAAATCCCAAACTAGTCAGGAAGCTATCAATTCCGTCATCCCACATCCTGGGTTCCTGTTTCAAAATATACAGGGATTTCTTGAATTTACACACATGAGTCTTCCTATCATGTGTCTCAAATCTGAGTGGCTGCTCCACATATACTTCCTCTTCTACTACACCAGTCAAGAAAACTGTCTTGACATCCATCGAGTGTACTTTCCATTTCATTACTGTAGCTAAAGAATGTACTGATATGATGGAAGTATATATGGTTACATGTGCAAAAGTCTCTTCATAATCTACCCCTTCGTTCTAGGAGAAGCCGCGAGCCACAAATCTTGATTTATATTTCTCTATGCTACCATCTACAGCATACTTGATCTTATAGATCCATTTGGAGGTCAGAACAGACTTCCCCTCTGGTCTTGGGAGAACATCCCAAACATCATTCTTCATGATCAACTGATACTCCTCGATCATAGCATCCTTCCATTCTTTCTTTTCTACTGCTTCTTCATAGTTGGAAGGTTCTTTATCGATGATGTCACATGATAGGGATACATATCCGGAGTAGGACCTAGTTCTCATCCTTTCTCTATGCATTTCTTCTAGAGCCCCATATCTCTCTGCACCTTGAATAGCCTCTTGTACCAATGAAGGTTTCCTCCTGTGAGGTTCTTCTCCTGAGGTGGATCTACAGGTTCTTGAGGTTCTTCTATTTCTTGATCTTCTTCTGGAATTTCTTCATCCATGGTTGTATCTCGGATCCTCAGTATTTCAATTTCTTTAGGATCTTCAACTGGTCTCTTTTTGAGTTTGTTGTAAGTTGTGTCTTCATCAAATGTTACATCTCTGCTGATGTCAATCTTCTTGAATCCTGGGAAGTATATTCTGTAAGCCTTCAAGCTTTCATAATATCCCACAGATATACCCTTCTTTCATGAAGGATCTAACTTTGTCCTCTTTTCTTTTGGAATGTGTATGTACACTGGATAGCCAAATATTCTGAGATGATTGAATTCTAGTTTCTTTCTGAAAAATATTTCTTCATGTGTATTTTTCTCGAGTAATCTATGTGGAGTACGGTTCTGTACATACACAACTATCCTGGCAGCTTCTGCCCATAGATGCATAGGAAGATCTTGATCATGAAGCATTTCCTTTGTTGCTTTCATAATTGTTCTATTCTTCCTTTCTACAACCCCATTCTGTTGTGGATTAAATGGAGTGGTCAAATCCCTCTTAATCCCTAAATCTCTGCATAATTCCTTGAATTCAATTGATGTGAATTCTCCACCATTGTTTGATCGAAAAATCTTGATCTTCTTGTCTATGTGGTTTTTGATCAAGGCTTTGAATTCCTTGAACTTGCTGAATAATTCATCGTTGTTCTTCATGAAGTATATTCATTTCTTCCTAGAAAAATCATCAATGAAAGAAACATAGTATACATACCCGCTTAATGAACTGGATGATATCGAACCACATACATCGGAGCGAATGATTTCCAAGATTCCTTTAGCCTTGCTTTCACTACTTGGAAATGTATTCTTTGTGTTCTTTCCTTTTGCACATCCCTTGCATACTCCTTCATGTTTTTCCTGCATTTCTTGAAGACCTTCAACAACTTTGCTTGCAAGTGGTAGTGGCCTATAGTGCACATGTGCAAGCATTCTATGCCAAAGTTCATTTGGTTCTACTGAATCATGAACCAAAGCTTGTTTTGGTTGGCCCTTTAATATGTATAGTCCTCCCTCTTGTTCTCAAATTACTACTGCATTGTCAATAGTATTACCTTTTGGCCACATGAGGACTTGATCATCTATAAATGAAACTCTTATGCCTTTTGCATCTAATGCAGAGATGGAGAGAATGTTATTCTTTAGTCTTGGTACAAATAGGACATCCTTCATTTTCATAGACTTTCTAGAGTCTAATTTGTAGGAGGATTCTCCACTACATTTTATTGGATACTGGTAGTCATCCCCAAGTTTCACCTTGTGGGGTGATTCATGTTCTAATAATTTCACAAAGGATTCCTTAAATCCTGTCATGTGTTTGGAAGCCCCACTGTCAATAACACAATCATTGCTTCCATTTGTGAAAGTTCCCATGAGGGCAGAGATCAACACATATTCTTCATCACTTGAAGAACCATGACTGCCATGTTTGATTCTCTTGTTGGAAAGCTCATCATCTTCTGTAGCATGAGCATGATGTCTTTTCTTGTTTCCCTTCCTCTTGTGAGATCTATTTTTGTTTCTAGGACAATCTCTTGCAAGGTGTCCTCTTTCATCACATGTATAGAAAATGAACTTAGACAAATATTTGTTAGATTTTCTAGTGTTATTCTTCTAGCGAGAGTTCTTACCTATTTGATGGCTTGTTCTCATTTTCTTGTATTGTACTGTGAGAGCTTGATCTTCACTTCCCATATTTTCTTCTTGAGCTAATATTCGAGCTTATTCTCGTGAGCACTCCTCCCACTGTCTGCTAAACTTGACTAGCTTCTTTCTGGCACAGATCCCTTGAATGAAAGAGTCCCATGCCCTAGGGATACCATTCAAGGTGGTCATCACAATTTCTACATTCTCTACTTCTCCATCTACAACTTCAAGTTGTTCCTTGATATGAGAGACCCTTTTAAAGTAATGCTAGATGGTCTCTGCATTTTGGACCTTTACATTCTTCAATTGGTTTCTCATAGTCATCTTTTGGTTTATGTTCTTCCCTTCAAATAACTTGGTCAGGGCATCACATATCTCTTTAGGTGTCTTTAGGGAGGACACCTGAGGTATGGGATGATCCTTGATTGAATCAGCAATAATCCTCTTATCCATGACCAATTTATTTTTGTGTAAGGCCTTAGCCTAATCTCCCTCTAGAACTGGAACTTCTCCACTTATGTAGGAGTCCAATTCATTTTCTTCTAGGACCAGGGAGATCCTATACTTCAAGGCTCGAAAGTTATCAGATCCCTCAATATTTTCATCAAGCTTGGTATTATGAGATATCTTAATAGAGAACCTCAAATGGAAATGCAAAAGATTTATATCTTACCAGGTTAAGATGTCAGAACTAGATCTAGAACTAAATTTCAGCAGAGCTAGTTCTCTCGTTCAGGAGGAGAATTAGGGTTTGCCTTTCCTGAAGTTCTACCCAATAAAAAACTTTGATCTTGATCTCTAAACTTTGATTTTGTGGAGGAGATCAATCCACACCTGGGCTCACTCAAAAATTCCACTTCTGTGGAAATCCCTAATTTCCTGCAGTAGTGTCGGATCAAAAACTAAAAATGCTCAGAATCAAATTCTGCTTCAACAGAAAGATGTGCCCTAGAGAAGAGAGTCAGCCTAGCCTCCTTTTGCTGAAAATATGTGTAGAGAGATCCAAAAAGTAGGAAGCCATAGCTTCAGCAAATGCATATTGTCTTCTTCTCAGGTTAGGTCTAATACCATGTTATATTTTTAACATTTAAGCTATATGATCTTAGGATCTTATCTGAGAGAATAACAAGAACAACAATCAATCATAAGAGACAATGAACACAAAGATTTTCCTCTGGGAAACCATAAAAGATAAAACCCCGCAACTTCCTCAGAGATAAAATCAACACCAAAATTAAAACCCAGAGATACAAAGATGATCTCCCGATAGCAGTAATCTCTCTCTCTCTCTTGTCCCAACTTCTTTTCTCTCTCTCAGTTATGTTCTACAACTGAGTGTGTGTGAATGCGTGATAAATAGAGAGGCTCACTCTCTATTTATACTAATTCTCGACTTAACATTAATTCATCAGGGCTGACTTCTCTATGAGAGTCTAATAACCTTAGTGTCCCGCAACTATGGGGACTTTAACCCTTGAACAATAAGGAGGGTTACCCTCAATGACTTTGCATGACTTGTTTACTTTATTGATTCTTTAGATAGGATCATCGGGGTATGACATGACACAATTACATCATTGATACTCCCAATAGGGACATTGGGGTATAATATAAAAGTGAATACATTCCGAAGTTACAAATACATCAATAGCTTGTTATGGTGGCCATAGTTCTCTTCCATGGTTTTACTTGTGTTTTGCAGGTGCCAAAAGGTAATGAGGAACATCATGGATTTACTTCTGTGGGCTACAAAAATTTGCACTCATGGCCATAGTAAGCCTGTGAGAGAGTTTTTACTTGCTACCTTTCGGCCCTCTTGGGAAGACTGCACATAGATTTGATTGGTTGGGGTTTTATGCTATGGGTTTCTATGTGGTGGTTTTTAAGATTCACCTTCGAGCATAAGATTACAGACTTGGGTATTGAACAGTATCTTGATGGATTCGACCGTGGAGTGAAGTCACACTCCCTCTGGTTCTGTGTATAAATTTGGGTTTGAAATTTTACTTGGGCTATTTAGCAACAAAGAGAGGAAAGTTTGGGCTTCTTCACACATTTGATTTTTTTTATGCAAGTCATGTTTTTAGTTGGGGATTTTAGCCATGGGCTGCACCATTGCTTGCAATGGTGCGTTATCCCATTGGAATGCCCATGCAAACTTGTTTATGATATTTAATATGATGACTTTGTATTTTATTTGGAAAGCTCTATGTAAATGGATGCATACCGTTTTTATTACTTGATTTACCATGGTTTTTAACTTATGATGTGCATAGCATGATTTCACTGTGTTATTCTGTTGTTATGGTGGATTATGTGGGCATTCGCCGTCTTGAGGGATATGTGTGTGACAATGTTACTTAGCTTGTTTTGTAACACATGGACAACGTGGGTATAGGCCATGCCGTGAATGGCATGAGCCTTCCCACAATGTTGCGATAGTATAGCATAGGGTTAATTTGGTAGGACTGTGTATTAAATTTAAAACTTGGCCGAGGCCATGACTTAGGTGAGTACTGTGCATTTGTTGGTTTCATAGAGGCCAGGGTTTAAGACCCTCAATGACATTTGTTGTATTAGCCGGTAGATGGAATCTATGTATTTATATGATATTTGATGTATTTTATAAATCACAGCCCGCATATGATATGATGTATAGCGTGGCCTGTGTAAGAATGGTTATAGGATTTGGATTGTTGTTTTGTACTTATAATACTTATGGGTTTTTACTATGGCTTTTCCGTGGGTCTAGACATCCATGGGAATCGATGTTGCGACCTCTGTTGGCAAGCAGGGTTTTAATGTAATGTAATAAATGGTATTTTAATAGATAAAAGCAAATTGGGATTGCATTCCCATAGGATTCGATTCATGTTCCTGTTGCAATACATGGATTGATAATATGATTTTGACGTGGTTTTACTATGATATGATTACTGTATATCATGTATTGTTTTAATTTGGTTATGTTAATGTTTGTTGAGTTATGTAATTTTGTTTATGGTTATGTATAGATGGAAAAGTTAGAACCGTGGATTCTTTTATATGAGTTATGATCAAAGAATTTTAAAGGACCACATGGATGGTCACGATGCCTCCTATGGTTATTTATAACGGTGTTTCATTTATGTGGAGTATTTTTAATGTAAATTTGTAATATGGATACATACATTGAGAGGTCTTAGATGAGTTATTTAATTTTGGAATTAAATGTATAGATAGCTTTCATAAATGTTTATACCTCATGGCCTTATTTATATATACACATATATTTATCTATAAAGTAGTTCTGTTTGTAAGTAATACCCTAATGTATCTATTTAGTATATTTATTTCTCTTACTCTTACTCTTATGATTAAATCTACTATAATCTGAACCTGTCTCTACTGACAAATGTAATATGTCAGTAGTGTTATATAGAATAGATGAGCAATAAATAGCAGGTCTTGATTTACCTAGTTTATAGTAATAATTTCTGAGTATTGAATGAATACAGAAACAAACTTTAGAGATGCAAGTCCTAGCTATATAGAGCCTATGATAACATTTACAACCCAAGGGATTATTAAAGAGAATACAAACCCTAGAAGAGTCTAGCCAGAAAATCAAATACATAGGGTTAGTAAATACATTTGAAACATTCATCTAACATATCCATCATATAATCTAGAAGACAGCATAGACATTTTAGGGTTTATATTTTAATAAATGTAACCCTACGAGATATGGACAGAGCCATCATTTCCAGGGTTAAAAATATATATAAAACATTTATATAAAGAAACCAACATTTTCCCTAGAAATAAACTTGACATACTAAGAAATCATACCTGTAATTTATCTTCCTGAAGCTCCTTTAATGGCTGAACCTGCACACTTTTTAAATAACCAACATTATTAATTGAAGATAGATCTAAACTTTGATTTTGATGACCAAATCACTTGGGAACTACCCCGTTCCTCCCCACCATGACCGGGAACCGTTCCTGGTTCTAATACGGATTCCCCTGAGATGAACTCCAACATGCAAGTATCTTAGAGCTCCTAAGGTAGGGTTTCCTAACTGGTATTCAGTTCTGAATCAATGCTCTTTTCCTTACAGGAGAAATTTCTCCAGGAAAACACTTGAGAGCAAAAACAGGCAGAATAATAATTCTCCAAGATAAAAATTAGAACCCCTAAGCCTTTGCTTGGCTTTAGTCTTTATAGACAGAATTTTAAGTCAAAGGGACAGTTAAATCAAGAAACCTTGGTTTCTTGATTTAACCCTTTTTAATTACTGGGGTAATTTTCAATACTTAACCTAGGAACTTTTAACTAGTTCCTAGTTAAACTTTTATAGGTATTATACTATTTATAAATCCTCTAATAATAAATAATAATTAATAGAGATTCTCTTCTTTATTTTATTTTAATTATATATTTAATCATAATTAATTCTTTATACATACTATGTATATAATACATAGTATTATAGCACTTGTTAACATTTTTCTCTAGGCATCATATACGATGATCCCTTGACTAAATGACACTTCTTCATTAAGGTCAATTAGATAGGTGGCTTAGGTCTACTAGGCTAGGCAACTCTAAACATCGTTGCATGTTGGATTTCCCTCATATAATGTGGTAGTTCTTCAGTACTTTGATGAGAATACAGAAATTCAGAATTTCATTTAATCACTTATAAATAAGTATGATGAGATCAATATTGTTCTCAAGTCGTTTTCACTCAGAAGTTATTAAATTATTTTCAGTAACCCATAGCACTTACCAGAGCCCATACTCAATTCCTATTGAAGGGAGTTACAAACATAGTGCAACTCCATATCTTTTGTTCAACACTAAATGCTAGTTTGTACTTGTACGATACACCTAGAGATACAATGGCCAAGGATCTGATGCTCCAGAGCTTATGCTCAACATCAACATCTAATCCTGCAGGGCTTATTCCCAACACATCTAGTTATCTTTTCATGTGTTCCAGAGCTTCTCCCTCAACACAAAGGTAAGTACTCATGTGCTCCAGAGCTTCTCGCTCAACACAATTCATTAATCACGAAAGTGTTCCAAAGCTCCTTGCTCAACAAAAAACATCTCCTCAATCATGTGCTTCAGGGTCCACACTCAACACAAACATGCATATACATATATCATCAATAATTGGCTTATGCCCAATATACAAAACAAATCATCATGTTCATATGCAGTGGGGTATTTGACCCAATATAAAATAAAACCTCAAGATAATCATCATAATCAATAGGAACATCCCTATAAGTGTTAGGTCCAAAATTCAGGATATTACAACAATACGATGATACAAAATAGGTAGAGATTGAACATTCAAAAACTAAGCAAGACATATGGAAGGAATGTCGACACAAGAATAGAGATAGAAGAAGAGTTTCTAAACCATTTCAAAAAAGTCATGACAGAGGACCAACGTAGTAAACAATAGGACATTGATAAATTACTTGACTCATCCTAGTAGTGGTCACTTAGGAGCACAGTGAGATATTCATTAAACCTATATAACTACAATAGGTTGAGGAGGAAATGCATGAAATGACATTTGAGAATAATCTTGGACCAGATGGATTTACATCCAACTTTTCCACTAATTTTGGGACCTCATAAAACATGAAGCGTGGGAAAGTATTGAGGAATTACACCAAGCTCAGGGAGTCCTAAGGGATTTCAAACCGACCTTACTGACTCTCTTCCTTGATTCAGAGGGAGAGGATACACCAGGTAATTTTAGATACATATCTATGGGAAATGTGATTTACACCATAATATCTAAAGAAATTTCTAATATATTAAAGTCAATCCTCCCTTTCATGATTATCTTGGAGAAATCAGGGTTTGTTGATCCAACCAGCACTTGACACATTCACCTTCGATATGTTCTCCTTGAGAAGCTGACAGGTTCACGTTTGACAGGTTGTCCTTGAGTAGTTGACAGGTTCACCTACGACAAGTTCACCTAGAGTAGCCGATAGGTTCACCTTTGATAGGTTCGCCTCGACTTACAACATACCAACATGCTCTGCGACGGCTGAACTTCTCAACCATTATAACTTCTTTTGTAACTAAACATGGCGGTTAGTCACCCAAGTCTCATCACCCTATATAAGCATGCACATTATGTAATATATACATCTTTTTTATCATCTATATGATTCCTCAATATTTCATGGAGCAGAAGTAATAAATTGGTTCGAATTCTTGCATATTATATGTGTGTATATTTATTTTCGACCTAGTGTGTTTCGTGCTTTGTTGATTCTTCTTATATTATTCCTCCATAAAAGTTCTCAAATCATTCAGTCGAATGTTGTCTCCAGTGTGAACCTAGGGATAGCCTGGATCATTGTTATTAGAGCAAGATCTTGTCCAGAGCTTAAGTTACATAAGCACTTCCATCAAAGTTATTTAACTTATGCCTATTCAAACATGCTCACAAACTCAACAACTCAAATAGAGACTTCATTCGGCTTCAGAAAATATGGTCGAAGAAGCACACAATAGACATGAAACTAACGAGACCGAACGAATCATAGAAAACATATTAGCTCACAAGAGTACTAAAATGTTCGCCCAGTTTAGCGATATTCTCAAGAGAGTCACTGCGAACTCTGGGGAATCCTCGATGTCATCTCACTCCAATAAAATCAGCCCCTTCAAAGTGCAAATGAATCTGGACATATCAAACCTTGAAGGCAAGATTTATGCGGAATCCATCGATAATTCGGTACAACAACTAGAATCTTACTATGCGGTAAATCAACTCTCCGAATCAGAAAACTTCACCATTGCATCCTTGAAGATGTCAACCTCTGTACATTGTCGGTCAGAGAATATATTGACAAAGATGGAAAAACAAGAACACCCCATCGACACATGGGTAAAATTAATTAAATACGTTTGAAAGGAGTTCTACCTGCCCAAGTAACTTGAACAATAGTACAAAAAGTGGCGGCAGCTAAGGAAATGGAAAGACCAGCCCGTATAGAGTTAAAAAAACAAGTTCTATCAACTCATGGATATACTTGGCATCCAAGAATAAGAGAAATTACTTAACCTAAAGTACGTCAGTGGTTTGTCCCCGCAAATTCAGTAAGAGATGGATTTTCTGAATTTCAACATGCTTTCGATGCATTTCATTATGCCAGCAAGATTGAATCCAAACAGAAAGGAAAAATACATTTCATGAACAAGCCAACAGGCTGAACATCCAACAAGAAGTCACGAACCGACTCCGATAAGTTCAAGAGCTTTTCTCAGCCGACTCCGCCAAATCTAGATCATTAAAAGAAGAAATTTTAGAAAGACAAGAGGTAGCACAACAAACAAGATCCTACCAAAAAATGGTGTGATTATCACTATTCATCATGGCATGATACGTCAAAATGCAAATCTCGAAATATATTTTTGGAACCCTGGTAGAATCTGATCTAGATGCATCAACTCTCTTGGATTTGAACTCGACCACTCTGACATCCTCAACCATCATCGATGAGGAGGAATGAGAGTTCCTATTCCATACATAGATATGGGTTCAGAACAATCCATTACATCTAATTGAGGACAACAGTGTACAGAAGAACTTAGTTTCTCAAGATCTTGTCAATAAATTAGGTCTTGTCACCACTCTGCATCCTTAGCCTTACAATATCAGTTGGATGAAATATGGGTAGGAACTAAGGATCACATGACAATTCCGACTCACCTACTTCATTAGACTTTTGAAGATGAAGTACTATGTGATGTGGCACTACTTTCCATAGCCTTCGCTCTATTTGGTAAACTCTACCTATGGAATCAAAACGGTACATATCAGTCACGGCCTCAGAAGGTGATTGTCAAAATCCAAAATCAATGGTATGGCATACCATAGGGACTACCCACATCACCGTTTTCTATGATATCTGCCAAGAAAATAAAGAAGCTTATCACTCATGCTCAAAAGTTTGCATTAATCATGATCAACCCTCAACATTCCAGGAAGACTACAGCAACGAGTCGACTCACCGACCAGAGCAACTCCCTATAAGAACAATAGACCGACAACATTATTGAGGCATACCAGAACATATTTCAAGCACCAGAAGGAGAACCTATGCATTGTTAGGTAAAACACTCCATTGAACTTGTTCATTGTTCTTCATTACCTAACACATCTATTTACATAATATCCATTCACGAAAGTGAAGACCTTCGTAGGAAAATCCAGCACTTTATCGAATAGTGTTATATCTGCCCTAGCTCCTCTCCTTGTGGAAGTATAGTTGTCTTAGTTCCAAATAAATTCAGGACTTAGTGCATGTGCATCGACTATCGAGCTCACAAAAAAAATTCATTAAAGACCAGATACCCTCTTCAACTAATTTACGAAGTTATCGACAATCTTAAAGGTGCTAATTTCTTTACGAAACTTGACCTCAAGTTGGGATACCACCAGATTCCAATCGATTCTACCGATGTATGGAAAATGGATTTCAAAACCAAGGAAGGATTATTTTAATGGTTAGTCATGCCTTTCAGTTTAACCAATGCACCTATAACCTTCATGAGTTATATGGATGCCCTTCTACAACCTTTCATTGGTAAATGTGTCATTGTCTATCTCGACGATATCTTTCATTAGAGGAAATTTGGGGCCTAAAATGGGCCTTATAAGAAAACGCACCAACAATAAGTTCTTTTGAGTTGGAATTCAAGAACCAATAGAGTTCTAATAAAATGAGTGAACCATAATGGTTGAATTGACATATTTGTCATAAAAAAAACTACTTTTTTTGTTCGTATTTTCGACATATCTCCTTCTGTGTTTACTCAAATTTCGATCGGGAGTGCTCGTTGGATGCGTAATTTGATTCCGCATCCACCTAGCACCCACACTACATACTTTTTACAGACACGACTACCCCAAAAACAAGAAATACCTGAAAAAATGTGATGATGGCATAACAACAAGCTTTGTATTGCACCAGTACTTGTGTTACTTTATTTGCATCATCCCTTTGAGATTGAGAAGGATGCATAAGACTATTCCCTAAGTGCATTCATCACTCATTCAGGTCACCCAGCCATGTTTCATTCCGAGACTTTCAATAAAATTGTTAGAAGGTACTCGACATATGAAAAAGAACTGTATGCCATTGTGCAATCTCTCAAGAAATGGAGACACTACATTCTTGGTAAGGAAACAACCATTCTCAATGACCATAAACCTTTGTAGTTTGTTTTGACTCATTCAAAACTGCAGAAAACCCAACAACTCAAGTTGATTAATTACCTGCAACAATTTCAGTTGGTAATTAAGTATCAAAAAGGAAATTCCAATGCCGAAGTCGATTGTATCTGTAGGCAACCCATTACTCTACTTTCTACAGTGATGAGTATGTAGGATTATGACACCACTACTTGGCCGCAATTATATTCGGTAGACTTTGATTTTTTTACAATCTATCGACAACTTCAGACTGAAAAATTGTCGACTGCCAACTACTTCTTGAAAGACACCTTGCTATAAAAGATTGGACATATTTGTGTACCATTCGATGAGCACCAACAGAAGCTCATTTAGCACATGCACTATAGAAAGACTATGGGACAATTTGGAGTCTCAAAAACACTTGTAATCCTCCAACATTATTTCTACTAGCCTTCACTTAAATTTGATGTCAACAAGTACATTCGATCATGCGTGGTTTGTGGCATTGCTAAACCATCGAATCGATGACAAGGACTGTATACAACCATCCCAGATCCTAGTCGACCATGGGAATCTATTTCTACGGACTACTTGACGGGATATACTACTACCAAACATCAGCAAGATGCGATATTAGTAGTAGTTGATAGATTTTCCAAGAAGGCTATAGTCATAACATGCAAGAAGAATACAAAATCATAGCATTCTACTCAACTCTTCTTCGAACATGTGTGGAAACATTATTGCTTCCCGACGACCATTATTTTCAACAGATATACTAGATTTTTTAGCACCTTTTGGAAAAATCTATGGCAACAGATCGACATGAGACTTTCTTTATCGATAGCCTTCCATTTGTAGACAAATGTATAGACGAAAGTTGTAAATTGCTTAGTCGTAAAATTACTTCACATGTACAACCACAAGCATCGTCGAACATGGGATGGAAACATTCAATACATACAACACAATTAGAATCATGCTCAACAAAACTCTACACAAAATATTCCTTTTGAGATCTGTTACAGATTTCAACCCTCAACACCTATTGACTTAATCGATTCCTCGAACAGTCGAATGACACCTACTTCGAAGGATGAGAAGTGGAGAAACAATTGAGGTTCACAGATCAAATCTACAACATTCAAAAGCAAGCACACAAAATGTTGCAATGAGAAAATGAAAAAGCTAATTCCCTACATGACAAGAATCATATTTCTCATTCATTCCAAATTGGGGATCAGGTCTAGTTACATCTAAATAAGGAGAGCTTCACTGGTCCATACAAAAAGGTGAAACCTTTGCGATATGGTCCATACAATATCCTTAAACATATTGGACATAATGCTTTTCAACTTGACATTCTTGCATTCCTTGTCCTGCATCTAGTTTTCAATGTAGATCTACTTCAACCATACCATGCACCATTGTTGGAATAGAAAAACTTGTAGATAGCACAACCCGAAGAAATCCACCCAGATGTTCAGGAACCAAATCCATTCGCTTGTTTCAAGTGGCTAAATATGGACAACTCCCCACAAAAGGAGAATGGTCCTCTGCTAATGAAGTCACTAGCAAGTTGCCTCACTGGAATGAATACACAATGGAGACCATTTTTTCTTATGGATGGAGGAATGATTCAACCAGCATCCGACAGGTTAACCTTCGATAGGTTCGCCTCAAGCAGCCGATAGGTTCGCCTCGAGTAGCCGACAGGTTGGACTTCTATAGGTTCACCTCAAGTATCCAACAAGTTCACCTTCGAAATGTCCGCCTCGACTTGTATCATACCAACATGCTATGCGATGGTTCAACTACTAAACCATTATAACTTCCTTTTTAAATGAAAGTGGTGGCTAGTGACCCAAGCATCACAACACCCTATATAAGCATGTACATTATGTAATATAGACATATCTCTGATCATCTATCTGTTTTCGCCATATTTCATGGAGCAGAAGTAATAAATTGGTTTGAATTCTTGCATATTGTCTGTGTGTATATTTCTTGTCAACCTAGTGTGTTTCCTTCTTTGATGATTCTTCTTATATGATTCGACCATAATAGTGATCGACTCATTCAGTTGACTGTTGTCCCTAGTGTGGACCTGGGCACGTCTTGGACCATTTGTGGAAGGAATACAAATCCTAGATGTCATTATCCTTGTCTGTGAAGCTATACACTCCCTGAAACTCATAAAAAAACCAGGCATGATAGTTAAACTCCACATAGCCAAAACTTATGACAAACTAATTTGGTAGTAAATGAGGGAAATCTTTAAGGAATTTGGATTTGGAAGAGACAGGATAGAGTGGGTCATGAACATGGTTTCATCCACTTTCTTCTTAATTTTTTTGAATGGCTCGACCACCCTCACTTTGAATATGACTTGAGGCATTCGTCAAGATGACCCCCTATCCCCCTTCATATTCATCATCATGGCTGAGGTCCTTAGCTGGATTATCTAGGCCCTTTCATCTAGAAGAGAAATATGAGGTTTAAACCTCCATAGGGGGACTAACAAAGAAACCCACCAAAATTTTGTGGATGACACTATGCTAATGGGGAACCCGACAATCCAATAGGAAAGGCATTTCAAGAAGTGTTTTACTCTCTTTGGAAAGGCTTCTAGTTTAGAAACAAATCTGGAAAAATCTCAAATTTTCTTCTTCAACACCCCAAGGGTGACTCAAAGGAGCACCATTTTGATTCTAGGTTACATAGTTGGAACTCTCTTGTAAAAGTATCAAGGTGCCCCTATGGTGCAAGGGACAATGAGGAAGGTTTCCTTGTACAATCTTCTAGATTGTATGAGTAATAAGCTATCTGGGTGGGAAATAAGGCCTTTAAAGTTTTTGAGTAGACTTATCCTGGTAAAGTTCATCCTCTAGGCTATGACAATTGATTTATTCTCAGTTTTATTGCTTTGAAGGAAATCTTCAAGTAAATACAAAATTCCATAGTGCTTTCCTATGGGGGGTGCATCCATGGAAATGGGTTACAATTTTTGGCAAGGAAATCTCAGAAAAATACAAAAAACGTACCCTCGATCAAGGTATTTATACCTCGATCAAGGTTTTGAAAAATGCTCGATTGAGATTTTATTAAAACCTCGATCGAAATTTTGATAAACCCTCGATCAAGGTGTTATGAACTCGATTGAGGTCGCTATTAAAAAAAATATAAAAAAGGTCACAGGAAGTGGTGACCTATTTCTCATTTTCTCCACAGAACCACCTCGATCGAGCTGCAGCGCAACCAAATACATTGATTGAGCTAGACCAAGCCACAATGCAAGCCACGTCAACCCCTACCTTTCAGCACGATGTGAGACTAGAGAGGTAACACCTAAAGCTTGCTTTTTGAAATTTAAATGGATTTTTTTTTTAAGTTTTCAAATGTTTGGTTAAAATTGAACAAAATCATTGTTTTAGATGTTTTTAGGTTAGTTTTTTTTGTCTAATGTGTTTGAAATGTGTGTCGGCAAGAAAAAATGCTGTGAGATTTTTATAAAATTGTAATTGAAATTTGTTATTTGTATTTTGTCAACCGGTAGCATTTATGCCACCGGTTTAATTTTTAAATGTGTGCCCGACAAGCAGAAATACTGCCCAATTTTTTTCAATCCTCCTAGAATACATAGAGGATTGAAAAAATTCAAATTTGTTAAATTTAAAATTTAAATTTATAGTTTGTATAAATATTTCTATCAACCGGTACCGTTTATGCTGTCGGTTTAATTTTGAAATGTGTGCTGGGAAAGCAGAAATGATGCCTAATTTGTTGAAATCCTTCGAGAATACACAAAGATTGAAAAATTTCCAAACCCTAGATGTGAGGAAATCATGAACCTTAAACCGACGGATCTAAACAACCCACATATATATATATATATATAAACTATTAACTATTTAATTAAAATAAATGATAATTAAAATATTATATTAATTCATATTTATATTTCTTATAAATATTTTTTTCATAATAAAATATTGTATGTATGTTTTGACTTATTAGTTGACATATTTTGATTTTAGTTTATTGAAAAGTGTACGTTATGTATTTTGTTTTTTGAAACTCAAACAAAAGTTTTATGAAAATGTGGATCATCCTTTTTATAAGGAAAAAAATAAAAATAAGCAAGTGTGTATATTTTATTTTTCATTTATAAAATGTGTAGTTATATATTTTTGGATTTATCAACGAAAATCAAATAGAAATATTAATAAAGTATATAAGATTTGATTTTAAATTATAAGAAAATAGAAGTATTTTTTAAATTGAAAAAATAAAAATCAAATTAAAAAATTAATAGAAATTTATGATTTAATTTTTTTAAAGAATATCAAATTAAAAAATTAATAGAAATCCATAATTTAAGATAAAATTATATTTTTGATATTTTTTAGAAAAAATATATAGAATTATATTCAACATTTTGAAAATTATAAATTATAAATTTAGAATATTTTAAAATAATAGAAAAAAATATGACTAATAAAATCTATAAATTTATTCATTAAATTATGGAAAACTAGAATTGTAATTTAATTTTAAAAAATAGATGAAAAGATTAATTATATACATAAGTTGAAATTATATTTATTTAAAATTTATTTTAAAATGTTGAAATGAAATAATTAACCTACTATATTAATTGGAGTTTAAATTTTCATTTGTAAAGATAAAGTTAATGATATAATTATAATTTTACAAAATAATTTTAAATATAATTATATTTTTAAAATGTATATAAATTAATTTGCATATTTATAATTTTAAAAATTAGTTTAAAATTATATATATTTTTAAATGTTTATGAAAGAGTTGATGAAATATATGAATTTAAATTTTAAATTTTAGAAAATTAAATTAATAGTTTAATGATTTTTCAAAAAAATGAAACTATTAATAAAATATATAAGTTTTGATTTGAACTTATAAAGAAGTGGAACTATATCTTCTTGTTTTAAGGAACTTATAAAGAAGTGGAACTATATCTTCTTGTTTTAAGGAAACTCAAATCTAAGTATTGTGTTTTTTTGTTTGTTTTCAACAGGAAAATAAAAATAAAAACAAAAAATAAATAAAACATGAAACTTGTTATTCAAGTGTGAATTAAAGTTACCTAAGACAATATCATAGAATATCTAGCCTCTTATAACAAACATACATTTCACCAACAACATTCCAGAAGCAACCAACATTCCCTATGTAGGCCAAAACAAGACTAAAGCACATGGCATGACTGACTTGTACCTAATGGAAAAAAATAGAGATAGGTAGACATGTTGAACATATTGTTGTATCTTTTCAAAATATCTTTGATGAAATGGTTGACTTGTACCTAGTGGAAAAAATGATAGATTGACATAAATTATGTATATAGGTAAAGTTTTCAAAAAATTGAAATGAAAAGTTAGAAACTATTACTGGATTGGGATGAAAAGTTAGAGCTTCGAACTAAGTGAAAGCCATGAGTCTGAGGAACACTTTTGCATGCACACACATGACATGAATGATCAAGCTCAACTATTTGTGAAAAAAACCTTTGCATGTGTCATTTCATTATTGATTGTGCTCACACTCATGATCCTTCTCCCATTATTAATGTGCACCCTGTGATGATATATTAATCATCTCAAATCTACATATTTACTATTGACATATTTATCATTTATCTTATATTGTATGTTGACTACATTTATTATTCCTTATTTCATGCAGATGCATCTCTACAGCGTGGTTCTTCAGCTCACGGAAGGCAGAGCATTGGCAGATCTGCGACTATTCCTCTCTCTAGAGGTTGGTAGAGGACTCATAAGTATACAATTACGCATGACGTACTCTTTCTTGTTAATTACATAAAATTAAATTGTTTTGCATGTGTATATTTAATCATCAACTTGTATGTCTCTATTTTCGCAGGTTCGCCTAGGTTCTCTACACCAACACATGCTCCTGTTGGGGAGTTGAGCAACAACAACTCTAGAAGCTGCTCTCTGCATGTGAGCGGCGGGGAGGATACTACTGGTGTTGTTGGGGAGGTTCCCCATGAGACACGTACAATAAATGTATATATATTTTTCTTTTATTTATCAGTACCTTTAATTTATATTGATTTCAAATTCACCTACAATTGATGCATGTATTTTGACTGACATTTATGTTTTCATCTAATTATCTCCATCTCTGCTTTCCATTCAAAGAAATTGAAGGGAGTCAAGATGATCTTCTGAGATTGATCCATAGCTCAGAAATTGTCCCGGCTGTTAGTAGAAGGCTCTCAGTCACTAATGTCGATCCTGCAAAACAATTTTGAAGGAGAGAAATCGATCTACAATGGCTCTGATACCATGTGGAAATTGAACCCAGTGATAGATTAACTTTACTCACAGCAATTATCAATTGTACATGCAAAATCACTCACAAAAGAGACTGAATATGGAGCTAAACACTAAACTGTATTAACTCAGTGTACAATAGCCAACCCTGTAACATAATAGGTTGTTGTATTAAATAATTACATAAGGAATTCGAATGCATGAGGAGCAATTCGAATCTAGTCAAAAGCAGACTTACTAAAATTAAGCAAATCCCCCATAGGTGCAAAGAATTGTTTCCAAATCAGTCATGGAGCTCACGAATTGGAAAAAGCACTTAGGCAAGATAAAGAGTGATGGAATGACAACTCATACATGCTTTTCATAGGAGAAAAGAGTGGAGGATGTGGAGGAAAAAAAACTAGTTAACCTCACCTAGTCAAACTTTCCCAATTGCCTTAAAACACTGAAAAAGCAGGCAATAAAGAAGAAAAAGCAGAAGGGAACCTAGGAGACCAGGAATAAAGCAGAATTGATTCCTTGAGGATTCCCATGCGCTACATGAGTCAAAATAGGCAAGTTTGACCACTATGGATAGGCAAATGACAACTTGCACAAGGTGGGACACATGAACTAGGAAAATAAGACAAAAATAATTAAATTAATGTCTAAGGTAGCTAACTATGGGTTGATTATTCTAACACCTTTACACCTTGGGAATCAACCAGGAAGAATTCCATTAACGAACGAAAATTTTTACACTGAGAACCTTACAAAATCATCATGAGGGAAAATCCTCAGCACCCAAAACTTATAGATCGAATAACCACAAAAATGAAGGGTTCGAACAACGACAAAGACACATTAAACCCTAAACAAAAACCTTCCCATCAAGTTGTACAAGTGGATGACCGAGATTCATTCTCGAGCAAGACTTAAAGGCCTGGTTGGGTTGTCAACTCGCAGCCAAGGCAAAACTTTATTTCTCAATTCATCCATAGTCCAAACCTTTTATAACCCATCATAACGCACGACCGATTGACATTATCACAACATGACTATAAAGTTTACTGCATTTAAACCAATGTTCGACTATGGCGTAAAATCCATAGCCCCAACTATGTATAAACAAGTAAATCAACACAATAACCTTGATATATGTTAACCCTTGCGATTTACGACCAAAGTTATACCGTGGGTCCTTTTAAGCCTTACTACATTTAAATAATTGGATCAAGACTATACCCATAGTCTCCCAAATATTGTTTTATGCAACTAAAGCATCAATGCTTAATAGTTAAGGCGAGAATTGAAGACAAAGACTTAGACTTAGGGTTAAACAAGCCTTTAGTAAACCTATAACAAGATAAATGTAAAAAGGAACAAAACATCACCTTCAGGTGTGATAGCAGTATGTTGTTAACCTTGTAGACATCCATAGTTTGTGCAACATGTCAAAGAGTAATTTTAGAAATTGTGTAAGTGACTATAAAAAGCAACGACAAATTTAGTTATGCTACAGTAACTATTACATGCTAGAAACATAAAGGTTTTTTTACAAGATTTTATATGATTATAAAAAAAAAATTATAAAATTTAGAGATACATGACAAGTATGGTAACCCAAAAAAGTAATATATCCTTATATAATCATTTCTAAAGAAGGTATTAACCCAACTAATAAAAATTTAAACCAAAAGTTATACTATGTTCATTTTAGTTACAAACTTAACATTAAAATACATATACCTACTTACCACATAAGTTGTAATAGTTAATCAAGTGTGATTGCTCTTTTCTCTTCATTCTAACCTTATGGGCTCGTGAGACCAGTATTGATTCTATAAACAGTTCTATCATGATAATATGCAACCATAAGAATCTTAAATTCTACGATCAAAACTTTTGTAAAGACTCTTATGTAAACATATGTTCCATCCTTACTATATACTCATGAAAGAATCCAAAATGAAAGGAATGAGGATTAAATATCAACATATTAAAATTCCGCTTACCCTATTATTGTCAAGTCGATTTCTCAAATATCCATTTCTTTAGGACCCAACATGGATCAACTTATGGACGAATCTTGTGTATTCAATACATATATGACCAAAACATGATATGGATTTATCATAAATTAATAACTAATCATTAATACTAAGATTGTAATTATATTTAAAGAATTTTCATATGCATAAAACATTTCAGTATATAAAAATATTCTTCAAATACATCATAAGATTATACTAAGCATGTCAAACATTATATTTGAAACATAATAAAAGATGAGTGATTATTTAGATAAGAATTCATCTTTAAGTAAAACGATGTATTTATATTAAGTTTTTTTATGTTTTAAACATTATATTTGAAACATAATAAAATATGAGTAATTATGTAAATAAGTATTTATCTTTAACTTTCCCCAAATCTCTAGCTCTATGGCTAACTTATTTTTTCATATGAATAGGCCACTCTCGAGCTTGGAAGAACCAGAGGATTCACATCTTATAAAACTAGTCCCCCTCTTTTATAATACGGTCGGATCCTTAAATTCATATAAGCACTTCAATATTTCATAGATATTTTTAGCCTATTTTAACATAACAATGTAGGGTCTTACGCTTTCTCCACTATGAACTTTCGTAATGTCTGATTTAAATGTAATCAAGGACCACACCTTCCAAAATTTAGGATATGTTCACATAATTCTTATTTCAAAAATTCAGCAAAGATTGAAATGCATATTTGCGTACTCTTTCTATTCATAATACTATATATTTTAATTTTCACAAAATAAGAACACAAGTTTAAACAAAACACCAACTTGCCTTATTAAGGAAAGCACAAATTTTGTTATCTTAATAACTAGTAATCTGTAATAAAAGAGCGACCTTCTTCCAAGCAGAGAAGAGGCGACTTCTACCAACCTTTAAACAATAAAACACATAAAAATAAACATGTACAGGTAGATCAAACGAGTTCAACCCCTTTTCCTTCGGTATGTATTTGTGTATTAAAATGTATTGTCCAAACAAGGGTACTAAGGGTTGACCCTCTTACTAAACTCTCTTAAATGCGTCTTATTAAGATTTAATAAGCTTGAGTTAACAACCATTTATCTATAAACACTACTTTATATTTGATTAGTCAAAATTATAATCTAACATTTTTTAATTTGAAAAAGAAAATGAAAACTCATCTTCATGACCAAGCACCATTTTCTTTTAACTTTACTCACATCATTTTTTTATAACCTTCTAACTTACCAAAAATAAATGATTTTTATATTTTTATTATCACAATATTCAAAATATAAAAATGAATTAATTAATTAATATTGTTTTTCATTACTTTTTAGTAACTCCTACTACTATCATTAGATATGAACTTACAAACGATCGAAGTTCAACTTCGAAACTTATAAATACATAATAACTAATATCTTCAATGGAGATCATAAGGCCATCGCAATTTGGTTTATGTTTGAAATTGTTTTAGCCTTTCCAATATGTCACTAAAATTTCGGATTTTAACCTTTACCTATATTGTATTAGAATTTCAAAACAATCCATTTGAAACTAATAAAAGAAGCATAATTGTGACTCTATGAAGCATCCATGAAATTTTTTCGTTGCTTAGGAATTCTATGTAGCCAATTTGCATAAGATTGAATCATACTCTCGCTCATGTAGAAATCAAAGTTATACTTCAATTTAGATAAACATGGAGATAAAATAATGAAGTAAAAAAGTATGGATCATCCAGGTTACAAATCTGGATCGGAATCGAACTTTGTTTTACCATGTGAGTGTAGAGTAAAAGCTATGAGGTTTAGATTAATTGATTAATTGGTTTCTGTGGAGTTTATGTTTTTATTCGAACTTAATGAAAAAAGTTGAGAATGAGATATCCTCGATTGCGAAATTAAAAATAAAAAATGTGATAAATCAGGATTCCATTCGGGCATATCAACCCATTGAGATGAGAAGATGATCTATATATATGCAATAGATGTAATTGTAATGCCCATATTTGACTAGACATATAGACATGTTGCATTTTATTTTCTTAGTAAATGTTGGACTCAGTTCGACTGAGTAAACCATATTTATGACATGATAGATGTTGCTACTATGTCTAAGATGTTACTATGCTTATGTTGATACATTGATTATGATGTTACGATTATGTTTGTGAGGTTACTATGTTATAATTATCATGATATTCCTTTGTTCATAAATACAGTGTATGTTTAATTGTCATCCTTGATAAATGTGATATATATATGATGTGGTACATGGATATCGACCCATGATGTGATCAATTTAATGATTTATACAATGAAAGGAAATGATGTTGATAATATGCACCAACTGGTGATTGAATGGAGATATTGTTATGAATGTATGTTTTCAAAGTACTAATCTGCAGGACACATGGGCTATGTAATAACTGGATACTTTATATGAAGTGTGGTATAGTACCTATTTCTGCAAAAGAGCCTTGATTACCAAAATTGATGATACGATGACACAGACCAATAATCTCGATAGTAGCAAAGTATGTTTTTGATAGGGTATAGACCCAGGATGTTGAGAGGGATGGATGTGTTCCACCCTATGTTTTTATGGTACCCGAGGTCATGGGAGGTCCATGTTGAGACATGCTTCCCAAGTTGTTGTGATGACGATGGTCAGATGCCTACTAGGAGAGGCTAGGTCTGCTATTTAGTTGACGCTATCACTCTCAGGTTCTTATGTGGTGAGGTCAGTGAAGCCAAAATCCACTTCTATAGTAGCAGAGGAAGGATAGGGAGGGTGGGGATATAGGTTAGGATGGGAGGATGTTATAGCTAGTACTGTGTTGGGTCCAGGAGATGTACGACACCAAGATTAGTAGTAGTAGGTGTCTCTTCCTTGAAAATAATTGATTGAGTAATGAATCTGAGAATATAACGATGTTATAACTTAATTCGTTAATGATTAATGATTGATTATGCTGAAAAGATTATGCGTTTGTATGCCAATCCGGTTAGGTATTTGCGATTGTTGTGTCTTGTATCCACGAATGCCCTATCTATGTGAATCATTATTATTTTGTTATATATATTTATACATAGGATATATGATGTTTTCTTATAGTATGTGTATGATCTATGCATGCACTGGCCACACATGCACACTTTGGACACGTATACCAATATCGGCATACCAATACTTAACACGATCAATAATGGTATAGGTTGTCATAGGTAAATATGTTAATGAAATAATGAATGTTAAGTTAACATATTCATTAATGATAGGTGAACACTTTAATACGTAAGTAATCAAGTGTCATAAATTAGAATCATCGTTAGAAAGTTGTCGTGAGTAGACTTAAATATTGTTCATTTACATTAACAAAATTTTCAGGGTTGTTTAAACCCTTAAGGGTGCTTTGATTATGAATCTAGAGATAACATGCTCATGACTATGATACTTGTTATTAAAAACAAACAACTATAAAATGTCTTTAATTATAATTATTATTAATGGTATTATTATTATTATTATTATTATTATTATGATTATTATTATTGATAATAGTGCCTCTTGTGGTAAACATAGCCGATAGTTTAATTAGACAATTATTTCTATTATTATTATGATGATTATTAAGCTCTTTTGTTAAACATAGTCAATTATTTAATTAAACAATTATTGTTATTGTTATTGTTATTGTTACGCTCTTGTGGTAAACATAGTCAATTGTTTAATTAAACCCAAGTGGAAATAACATGAGTAAAATAATTATTAATCAAATAGACCAAATCATTCAGTGTAGGTTAAACATGTATATTGAACTATGAAATATTACCATCAAGATATGACATGATTGATTTTATAATAATACTTATTAATATGATTACTAACATCGGATTCTGGATCAAGTAAGACAACTAAGATACTTGCCTGTACACAAGATAATTACTCAATTATTATTTTATTCAACATAATTGATTTGAATAGGACTAGCTATTAAACCGCCATCTCATGAGGGACCAGTAGTGAACATTCCAAGAATTATTAAATGCTAGACAACCAACTTATTCAATTCACCATAAATAACCTTAACTATTGGGATGCTAGAGATAAGGACAATTGAATGAATAAATGTATATTCAAGATTATAATAATTTACTAGCATCGGAAACTTAAAGAGGTAGGTGAATGAAGTGTTTTGGGGGAAAGGTGGTGGGGTAAGGTGGAAGAAAGGAGGAGGAGAATAAGTATTTAGGAGAGGTATCAGAGAGAGATGGGGGAGTGGGATTTATTTGGGAAATTAGACTCTGCATGAGTGGAAAAGGAGGAAAAACTTGAGGAGGGGGATAACTCAGGGACTGGGATAACTGGAAATGACTGAGAAATGGTTGGAAACGAAGAAAGATAAATAAGGGAAAGGAAGCTGCTCTCGGTATTATTGGTCTATGGGCACGGGGGCTAGGAAACCCATGGGTTTCCTAGGGCTAGCACATGATGAGAGTTGGTTGGCAGGGTGGCACATCATTTTTGTTAATAAAGGTTTGGATGGAAAGATGAAAGGTGAAGGAGCCTACAAGGTCTACACCAACCTATTGGATCTACTACAACCGTTGGTGCCAGGTATTCAGATACTAAATTCATCCATGGTATTATTGACTCATTTACAAAAAAATCATGAAGTTTATCAAACATGTACAGTTAATATTTCTACATGAATATGTTTAGAGTTCATATTTCTACACTAATATGTTTATTACACTAACTTAACATACATGGATATAAACCTGTAATATGATTAAAATATCTTGATTTTTTTTTAAACAAACTCAGAATGAGCTTAAAATAGAGAACAACATAGACAAATGGACCCAGTGCTCTATCGGTTAGGAAGATCACTATAGTAATTGAATTCTACAAGTAGTTTAGTCCACTCACTTGAGTTGCCTCAGTATTTCGTTACTGATAAGATATTCAGGAAGAATGGCTCTTCTTTCTATCGTACCGGTGTCTTCCAAATCATTGGTTAGTTCTATTGATAAGCTTAAGCTTAAGCCTCTCCGTAGAACAACCTAGCCCATTGGAATGCCAGGGAAAATATGGTACACCCTCCATCACCATGTCTTTGACAACCACCGATTTGGATGGTGGTGTGTAAAGACACATAGCCAATCATCATTCCAACCTCTGGGACGATGATTTCATACAATCTATGTCAAAGCCTTATCATGTAATTATTTTCATCTTTGAATTTATTGTTATACACATTCCATTCTCTAATAGTGAATGTAGAAATGATCAATGCTTGCTTTTTTTCATTTTCATTCATGTTATAGAATTTATATGATTCATGATCAATTCTTTTTTTACCTTTTTGTTAATGTTATTGATTGATGTATATGGGTCAAGCACTATCTTATCATCAACGTGCCTAGAGACTTATTGGGGAAGTGAGGGAGATGTTCGAATCAATGTCAGTCGAAGATGGAGAATAAATTACTCCATTAATGATCTCATTCAATTCCTTTTGATGGTCGATAGCGTTGAACGTTTGGGAATTGATAGGCATTTCAAAAATATCTATAACAATAATATTTGTCATGCGGTGGTTGATTTTGATCGACAAAAATATTTATAGCTGACATAAAGTTACATAACATTATGTAACGTTACAACATCTCCCTCATAATGGGCTATAGAGCGCCTCTCGGTGCAATAAACAAAACAAGTGTTAAATTTTTTATTACATTGAATATATATATATATATATTGACAAATAAAGTCAAAATGTATGTGGATTATTATTGAATAATTAAAAAAATTGAGAGGAATCAGAACTGAAGTAGTTGTTAAAAGAGTGTTTGCTGACCCACAATGGGAAGTGACAAATGGTGAAAGCTACTGAGTGAAAAATGAAGTGATGCATGAGGAATGTTTCCCAAAAATATATGAAGACTCCTTGTGGAGCATTAAAGAGTAGTAGGCTCATAAATGACCAAGTAGGCTCATAAATTACCAAGTCCTAGTAGTATGTCCATCGAATAAGCAAGTGGATAACGATGGATGGAGAAATGGTGCATTGATAATAATTTGTCCTTGTGTTTCAAGAAAATAGGATTGGGTGTTCTGGAGCAAGTAAGTTTTGGCTTCTCTAGGAATTGGTTGGGAGGAACGACATCTTCAGTTTTGTTTTGTTGACCACGGTGACAGATTCCTTACTAAATTCACCTAATGATTTAGACTTTATAATTACAGTCTAAAAAGAGATTATAATTATGAGTGTTTATATAAACTTAGATTATACAATGTATTAATTAGTTTCCTTTTTAACTTCTTTATTAGTAATTCTTATTTTATACTGAGTTCGTAGTTATTTTTCATATGCACATAAATGGATAAATTGTAAAATACTTTCCTATAAATAAATCAAGAAATATAAATTATAAACAAATACAAATATTCTATAGGATGTCCTAACATTAAGCTAATTAACTATCAATCAAACTCTTCATTTCTTCAAGAAATTTATAGATACGATAAGGATAGTCGAGGTGTATCCTTCACAGTTTTTAAAACACAACAAAAATACTAGATATTCAATTAAATTACGTATCAATTTTATAGCTGAGAGGCTTCCCGCAAATATTTCATCTATGTATAAATAAATACAAATCTATGTACTACTAATAAGTATTTATTTTAGTTTGTGTGTGTGTGTGTGTATACATATATATATGTATGTATATATAT
>LPNX010921363.1:279109-289109 GCA_001517045.1 Pseudotsuga menziesii
ATCCCAAGCAATCTTGAACCTACCAAGCCTAGTGCCAAGGCTCCCAACAGGCATGCCAATTAGGATAGTAAACCAAATCACGCCTCCATTTTATTTAATAAAATTGTGCCTCTGTTTTACTGAACAAGCGCGATTTGGAAAGCCTGTTTTTTTTTTAAATAGGTCGAGCGCATATTTTTCGCCTCATCGCGCAGCTATTGGACAACTTTGGAGCAAATATCGACTGGGCGAATGTGTTTTTGGGTGTTCCAAAACCATCCATCTCCACCTTTGGATAAACTTCCTATTTGTGAGGTAATTTCCTCATTTCTTTTCATGTTTTTTTCTCTTTTTTCATCAATTTATTTGCCCTAAATTGAAAAATTAAACCAAAATTAATTATATTATGGCCAATGGAAACAAAAACCCCAATCAAATTGTCCAATGGAAATAAGAACCCCAATGTAATTGGCCAATTGAAACCAATTCCCCATTTTAATCATAAAAATTAAATAATTTTGATTATTTACCAAAATTCATACCCAAAATTCCCATGCCAAATGGAAACCAAAACCCTAATTAACTCAAAAAACAAATGAATTTCACTATTTCCATATGCATAGTCACAAGTATCCTTGTGAATCTATATCAAAATCCACAAATATGCAAAGTTTGTCAAGCACATTGCAAGTTTGCATAAGTAATTTACATGCCCAATGTAAACCAAAAACCCAATTAACTCATAAAAAACAAACTAACATCACTATTGTGAATCCAAACCAAAAATAACAAATATGCAAAGTTTGTCAATTATGTTGCAAGCTTGCATACAACTAAAAAAAAATCAAGTAGAATTCATATATTCCCCTAAAATACATAAACAAACATGGGAAATCCCTTGCCTCTATCCGAAATATCGAAGTTGCTCTTCCAAGAACATCAATAAACACCTTATAATTTTGATGAAACTTCTCGAAGTTGATCTTCAATAACATCAATAAACACCTTATAGTTTTGATGAAACTTCCCAATCCAAGTGTTAAAATAAGGTATAGAAGTTTCCCATGCTTTTAACAAATATTTCATCTTGAACGAAGGGTACTTTTTGGTTAAGGTCAAGACAACAAAGTTCAACAATAGACTCTATGAACATGGAGATACATAGGTAGGTTGATGTATTTGATTAAACATGCCAATCACATACTATCATACATGATATAATCCAGTGGAACCCTTGCAACCATAAAATCCATAAAGATCTGCTAAATAGACTTTGGAGTCCAAAAAACATCACACTACAACAAATAATTACATATCTAACAAAATCGTTGCCTATACTGGGATTTTATTCATCAGCAGCACATTATGCCACCTATTCTAGGGTCTAGTTTTGCCTCTACCCGCAATCTGGGAGCTAGTCCCGCAAAGGCAATAGTCAGCACCTCACAATTTCGATGAAACATCATAATCCAAGCCTTAAAATAAGCTAGAGGAGCTTTGCAATCAACATATGCACTCAAGACACTTTATGTACACATGCATACTTAAAAATTAGAATTAATACTTGAATTTAGGACATAAATATGAAATGAAAAAATGTTAAATGTTTATTCTTTACTGTAAAATTCAAGATCAATTTTTAAATTTACATGAGAGATTTAGTTATATGTTGTTATTTGTTGTACATTAGTTATACAATTTTCAGTGCTTAGATATGTCATTATATCATGTGTTTATATTTCTAATGATATTTTATTTGTATTTACGATTGCAGTGGCTACTATGGATAACAATGCAGAGATATTGAGGTTTATTTCCCATTTGAGAGAGATTGGTTCTGCTTGGAGGGGTGGAGATGAGCTCTGCCGCTCCCTATTAGATTCTTTGTTGTCTATTGTTCATAAGATCACAATATCGAATGATGCCTTGTATAGCATTGCATCTTACAGGGAGAGGAAAAGACAACAATATGCTGATGGGTTAAGTTACAACGAGGTAAAAAAGCTCAAAAAACCAAAACAACACATATATTCATTGTTTAGACTACCTGGGACAGATGACATTCCAGATATCAACAGGCCACATATTTCTATTGAGTGGTGCACCTTTCCACCCATCAGATACAATCGGATGGATAGGTGGTACATGGTTTTTGACATTCCCCCTCATAACAATAGGGAAGTACCAATGTACTTCCTCCAAAAATTGTATGCAGAGATTGTGATGGGGAAACATGTCAACTATTTTGACATGTTGGGCTTCCAGGGAGTTGGTAGGGGGATGCCCCAACACCGACCCCATGCTAGGCATAGAGATGCCAATCCATAGATACCTGCACCCCGTGCCTAGCTACCGAGGGAAGACATCCCTCCTGCCCATGACATGGTTTCCCAGACACAGGAGGCATTTTTTACTCTAGCTGAGATGGTCTCTCGACACACGACCACTATTGACCAGAGAGCGCCCTCTTCCTCTGCTGGTGTACAAACACCATCTTATGGTGGTGAAGGGACATCTATTGGTGGGGATATACCAACATCCCGTGTGCCTCAGATTGAGCCACACATCTGCACATCATGTGGGGGACCCTGTTATGGTCCTTGACCAAGACATGGTACCACTACGATGACTGGTGGTCAGGTAAGGACATTGTTTTAAAACTCTGTTATTGTTCAATTTTTAATTTTTCCATACTATATGTAACATATTAAAATATTCGTAATATATGCAATATTTACTCTTGCAGGAGATTAATGCCTCTCACGGGAGTGGTACTGCACCCAATGTGGTTGTAGCCGAGGCCCAAACAACCACCATTGAGGTAATATTTAAACATTTGTCATTTTGTTATTACATATAATTTTGTTAATGAATGTGTTAGTCTTGATTAATTTATTAAATTGTCTAATATTTTCAATTTTTAAGTTGCAAAAACCCCACTTAGAACGTGATGCTGGAGATGTTGATATCAACGACATAGTCCAAGGTGGAATTTTACGATTACTTGAAGAATGTAAGTACATGGGTTATGACTGAATCTTGTTTGAATTATTTAAATTTCTTACTGTACACTCCTTTATAGTTCACTAATATTTATAATGTTTAAACTTGCAGATGCTATTAGCATCTGAAGAGGGGAAATAAATTGATGGAAGCGGTCACTTCCATGGGGGAGATATGTCCCAGGAAGGGGTAAGTATATTACAACATGTTGGTTTTTCAGTACATATTATTCCATCCATTCAAATCCATGTCTAACTATGGTAACACTTTATGACTGTAGACATCATCGCAGATCCCTGCATCGCCTATTTGGTTTGGATCTCCCCGTAGTCCAAACTAAGATAAGGGGGTTGTTTACACCAGACGACCCTCTTCATTGAAGAGAGAGGATGTGCATGAGGATCAACCTACTCATCCCACAGTAATGTACACACTTCCAATGGAAGTTGTTGGTTAGCTATGAATTCACTTCACAAGTGGTTTTTCTTAATGTTATTTTCACATGTTTACAACATGAGAATGTAGAGTCATCTGTGCAAGACCTTAGTGGGATTGTTGATGATGCGGTCAATGCTGCATCTACAATAGGGATAAGTCACACTGAGGTACATCTACTTGAATATTTGTAATTGTACATTTCTTTTGTATTGTTTATGGACATGCACGAGATCTAACTATTTAATCATTTGGTGAATGTAGCCACACCCTGGTCCATTAGTGCACACAACTGAGGTTTATGTTCAACCTATGGCTCCTCTTACTACTGAAGAGTCCCAACGTAATCGCCTAGAATTTTTTTTTTGGTGAGATGTTCATTTTTTACATAATTGATTAGTACTTTCTCATTCATGTACATGTTGATAATTCTTGAGATAATTGACATATTTGTTTTTATTCATAGAGAATCATTGCAGAGAGGCTCTCTGTAAGGAGGAGGACACCAGAGGCACCTATACCCTCGACACCAGAGGCACCTATACCCCCGACAAATGCAGTGAGTCTTTGTTTTATTTATAATTCAGTCATATTTTAAATTTTCAAACTTTGTTATTGATGGACAGTACTAGTTCAGTTACCTGATCAAGAAATATTGTCATTGATTTGAAGTCTCCAAAGATGCACAGTGGTCGTAGATAGAGCTGAAAAGCATCAAGGTCTGCGAAAAACAAGAGAAATTTATATTTTTGATGTGTTAGTCCAGGACAAATATGTATTTTTATGTGCAATTCGGAGTTAGAGTATAGGGGCATGGTCCATGACAGATGTACTTTTGTTTGCACATGTGCATCAAATATTTTTTTGATACATGTACATTGACAGGCCATAGATAGGCCTTCAATTTTTGTATTATAACTTTCATGATATAAAAAATATTTCATATCAAGGCTCTTGAGATATTCATGGTTCAGTCTTTTAAGTGTGATTATACATGTGTGGCCAAGAATGTTTCTATCTGTAATGTTCCCAATTTTTTATAGATTTTACGATTGCATGGAGATATCAGTTATAAATTTGAGAACAATGCATAATTACAATATTATGTAATGACAAAAATGTACATTTTAATTGTTTTTTACCACAATCCAATTGCATATACAATGTTATATTAACAATCTCAAATTGTATTCACAAAGATGGAACATACCTAATACACATAAGCACCCAGCACGGCTAAGCAACTGAACCAACTTGTTGGAATACAAAAGTACCTTACCCACATAACAACCTAACAAACTTTTAAAGGATGCACGAAGTTGACACACCTAAGTGATGCACCTGTGTGGTCTACATAAATAAAATAAGTGTTTGGCATGATGTATTTCATCTAACGAATGCATGGGATACACATCAAACCTAAAAGTATCAGAGTATTATAAGGTTGATTCAAAATAATTGTTATGACTATATCCTGCACATTATTTTATCATTTTGTTAATGTACATGGCATTTGATGAATAGCCTCAAGTAACAACTTTTAAAGAGATGAAAGTTATGTGTGATTTTATTATAGTTTAAATTGATTAGAGAAGTACTATTCTGAATATTGTTTTATAAATTCATGTTTATGGAGTATTATTTGAAGCATTCGTAGCGTGAAGATATATATATATTGTAATAATGGCGTAATAGGTTGGCCACTTGTTTCTAAACATAAACATGTTCCATAGAGTGGTTACTGACGTAATGGCATTATCTCCTCCTGCATTTCACCATACAAATGCTCACATCTCTTGGATGAGGAGAAGATCTACAATCACCTTCAAGCTGACCTTTATGTGCAAAAGTTTCACATTCACTTACTGAGAAAAACCCTAGTTTCCAAAAGTGACAAAAAAATGATCCCTTGTCCATGGACCTATAGTAGAGGGCCACTCTAGCACTATCCCAATGTACTGAATCCAACGAAGCCGACAGTTCATCGATTCGAGCAACGGTCATCAATCTATGGAATGTTGAATCCCACCTCCTGCAAGCTTTTAGGGACACTTGTTGAATCCCTAACCGGGGCATAGAGTGGAAACCGTGCATCAAAAAGGGCTTTTGGTGGGTCATGCAAACGTGTTTAGGAAGTTTCCATGTGGGAACACTAGCCACATGTTCATGGCCAAGGAATTTGCAAATCTGACCCCTATGTGCAGAAATTGGACATTCACTTACTGAGCAAAACTCTAGTTTCCAAAATTGACCAAAAAAATGATCCCTTGTCCATGGACCCAGATTATAGGGCCACCCTAGCACTATCCCGATGTCCTGAATCTAACATAGCTGGCGGTTTTTCGATCCCATCAATGGTCATGATTCTATTGAACGGTGAATCCCACCTCCTACAGGCTTTCAGGGACACCTGTTGAATCCCTACCTGGGGCATAGAATCAAAATTGTGCATAAAAAGGGGCTTCTGGTGGGTCGTGCAAGTGTTTTTAGGCATGTGTTATGTGGGAACGCTAGCCACAGCTTCATGGTCGAGCAATATGTGAATTTGACCCCCTTGTGCAAAAATTTCACATTCACTTACTAAGCAAAACCCTAGTTTCCAAAATTGACCAAAAAATGGTCTCTTGTCCATGGAACCAGATTAGAGGGCCACCCTAGCACTATCTCGATGTCCTGAATCCAACGGAGCTGACGGTTCGTCGATCCGAGCAATGGCCATGAGTCTATGGAATGTTGAATCCCACCTCCTACATAATTTCAGGGACACCTGTTATCAAATCCCTACCTGGGGCATAGAATGGGAACCATGCATCAAAAAGGGATTTTGGTGGTTCATGCATGTGTGTTTAAGGACATGTTATGTGGGAACGGTAGCCACACCTTCACGGTCGAGAAATATGCGAATTTGAACCCCATGTGCAAGTATTTAACATTCACTTACTAAGCAAAACCCTAGTTCCAAAATTGACCAAAAAAATGGTCTCTTGTCCATGGAACTAGATTAAAGGACCATCCTAGCACTATCCCAATGTCCTGAATCCAACAGATCCAACGGTTTGTTGATCCGAGCAACAGTCATGATTCTATGGCACGTTGAATCCCACCTCCTACGGGCTTTTAGGGACACCTGTTGAATCCCTACCCGGGGCATAGAATGGAAACCATGCATAAAAAAGGGCTTCTGGTGGGTCATGCAAGCGTGTTTAGGCATGTGTTATGTGGGAACGCTAGCCACACCTTCACGGTCAAGTAATATGTGAATTTGACCCCCATGTGCAAATATTTCACATTCACTTACTGAGCAAAACCCTAGCACTAGAGTGCCACCCTAGCACTATCCCGATGTCTTTAATCCAATAGAGCCGATGGTTTGTTGATCCAAGCAACGACCATCATTCTATCACATGTTGAATCCCACCTCCTCCAAGCTTTCAGGGACACCTGTTGAATCCCTACCGAGGAGAAACAAATTATAGGAGTAAAGGAGATAATTATCGGATTCAAGGAGATGTCCTTATAGGATCAACTTTGAGATTCAAGGAAAATGCAATAGACATATCCCAGATAGAGTGGTAGATAATAGTCTTGGGCTATAAGGCATGAGTCATGTAAGTATCAATATAATACAACAAATCCATTGTAGAAGTCTATTGAATTTATCAATATATCAAGCGCTCAATGTATCAAACTGCAAATAATCAATGAGACCATGAAACCAAAATAATTGACTACCATATACCTAACTATCTACCTATGGTCATTTGACTAGACCATCGGGATCACCTCTAATAGCAACGGTATCCTTTAGCCTCTCGTGCTCGGAGTAAGGCAACAAGTATCGTGACTTTGATGATTTCTTATTTGGCATTGTTTGCAGCTGGAGGTTTGTAACAATAACTAAGTTTGTATAATGGTATACAATTTGACCTAGTCTATAATCTTCAAATACATAACATTTTTTCTTTCGTACGTGGGAAACTTGTGTCAAATATTCCCCTTTGATAACCATTGACCCAATTGGAAAATAATTGCCCTCGGAGTTGCTTAATGATACAATGAGGGTATGCTTCCCATCCAAGCAACATGCCAGCCAGTAGTCAGTGTGCCATTAATTGTCTCTCGGGGCACCACTACGTATATGTGTCCTACATAAAATAAAGTGCAGACCTAGGAGTCAGCTAACTAAACACAACTAGTCATCAAACATTTCAAAGTGATCAACATAATAGTCGAACCTAGTTGTATGAGATATGAAATGTGGTCATAGTCATGTGAAATACTCAACTGGCCTTCCTCCAACTGGGATAATTATGAATTTATTTGTCGGCCAATGGGGAGTGATACATGATCCCAGCTGTCAACCTAATATGTGGATTCACAGTTGTCCCATTCACCACTGCTACATGGATAACAAAAACAAGAGAGTTTTCTTGTCCACATTTCAACTATAGCATTGTCTGACGTCCTTACTGAATGGAATGCATGAGTTCCTTGGATAGTCTTGCACTCATATAGGTGTGATCAATCTACATCTACCACCACCCAAAAATATCTATGTACATGTGCTTTTTGAGATGATTGGTCTGCTTGCCTTCTAGCTCCCTACCCAATCACTGAAAAACACCATGCAACAATGGTCTTTGCATCTCGGATGAGCAAAATAGTTGTGAATTTCATCTCTTGCCTACGTAATGCAGTCTTGATGCATGCACCTGCTCCATCATGTTCCCCTTTTCCATGTTCAGTCTCAAAATAGTTCCAAATATGTGGCACCTTGTGCCTCTTGTGGAGAATACATAGCCATTGGAAGACACGGGAATTTTTGAATTGCCTCGCACAACCATCAGACCAAATCCAATGTTGTTCCATCTATATATTGTTGTCCTCCAAGTGTTTGTAGAACAATTGAAAGCTATGTTGTACAAAATCCAAGTCATGACACCTGTCATCACTTATGTAAAAGTGATACTCCTTCAATATAACCATGTTCTCTTTAGTACTATCTGCCCCATGTCTATAGGTGATATGGACCATTATGCTGACCTGATCTGAGTGATAATATTGACTCTAAATCTTGTTTTGTGGTTGAAGAGTATAGTTTTCCGCAAAATCGACCACTAATAATATAGTTCCATTAGGAAATGTATCCCTGCACGCTCTAAACTGCTCATCTTGCCAACGAGCGACATGTACATGCTTTACATATTGTTATGTCTTTTCAAAGAATTCCTCCATGAAGTTGCATACCAGTACCTGGTAGATCAACAATAAAGATGTACATATCAATAGGTTCTTACATATATGAAGTAGCAATAGATATCAATAGGAAATAATACTATTCAGGAACTCGTTGCTAACCTGAGAGGTGACCAATTGTATTCTTTTCCTTTCATTCCCTCCACTGATATCATACGTGACATATTTGAATGAATGCAATTTCACTTCATGTCTCCCAAGTTCATGCTCATCGGTGACATGTATGCATTTGTCCAAAAATGCCATTCCACCACACCTTGGGCATGTCCCATCTACGCAAGGCCTATGATAAAATATGCAACCTTCTGTCCTGCTACACAAGATGCTATGGATAAACTATCTAGAAGATGTCGGTGGCAATGTAGTTGAGCATTCCTGCACAAGAGTGTTATGCAAAACACGCAATATATGTATATAGGTATCATAATAATAAGCATACTCAATGTGAACAACATGTGTTACAAGTTGTGTTTATTTTAACATACCATGGTTTGCATTTTTTGAAGGATCTTTGGCCCAAGTTAATTTCATTATGTTCATGCCTAAACCTCTCATATAATTATGTTTGTGTCATGTCAAGAAAATGTTTAATGTGGGGCTCACAGTCCCTTGAACCCATTCTCAATTTTAGTACATCTTTTTGGTTGGATGAAGGTCTACTATTGTCATGCCAAAACTCTTGCACCAGTCCCTTTACCACATCAATGAGCTTCATATCGGAGCATGGCAACCTGCCAATGAAGGACCAGACATCTGTTTCACCAGAGTCAAGTTGTTCTCTTCTAGAACAATACCTATGGAGTGCTTTGATATCCAATCCTACAAGTTTGGATGTAGGCTTAAGAAGGCGAAGGGCCTTGGTGCTTTTGGTCACGATTGATTGTGACAACACACGGCTAGCTACATTGTGATCCTTTGAATGAGATTTCTTTCCAATATTACTAAATACATCTACCAAACTTCTGACAACATAAGAACTTGGTTCAGAACTATTTATCATCTTTATCCTTAAGTTTTTCCTAACAACAGTCATAGACCTAGATTTTAACAACAATATAAATAATCTACATTTATCTCCATCACATTTAGAATCAAAATAGTTGACAAGTATATGTTGATATTGATATGCAATACGGCATTTAGACAGCGTACCTTCAAGCGAACCAATGAGACTTTCATCGATTTGTATACATTTTGGAGTTCTCCAACGTGAAGTTGCTAATGGAGGTAGGGATGTTGGAATTGCACCCTGTACCATATCACCTAGTCGGTTTGGCATTTGAAAATGAGCTTCATGTCCTTCTGTTTCTTCCTAACGGTTAGACGG
>LPNX010921363.1:294109-325469 GCA_001517045.1 Pseudotsuga menziesii
GATGACGATGATGATGATGATGACGATGATGATGACGATGGCGATGATGATGTTCATGATGTTGATGGTGATGATGATGATCATGTTGATCATGATGATGATGATGATGATGGTGATGATGATGAAGGTGATGATGATGATGAGGATGATGGTGATGATGATGATGAGGAGGAGGAGGAGGAGGATGATGACGATGATGTTGATGATGATGATGATGATGATGATGATGATGACGACGATGGTGATGATGATGTTCATGATGTTGATGGTGATGACGATGTTCATGTTGATGATGATGATGATGGTGATGATGATAAAGGTGATGATGATGATGATGATGGTGGTGATGACGACGATGGTTATGATGATGTTGATGTTGATGATGCTGATGATGATGATGAAGATGATGTTAACTAAAACGGGCCCCCATTTTCACTAGCTAAAATGTGCTCGTCTTTTTCTTACATAAAACGTGCTCGAGTTTTGGTTTACTAAATCGTGCGTGCATTGTGGTTAAATTCAAAAATCTATTCCCTCCAAATGATAAGGCCAATCCTCCACCCATGCTTTCATGGAATTATTATGCCTATGTGTCCGCTTCGTACTTTGCTTCGGATTCAACATGCCTATGCCTTGGAGTATGATAAACAATGGCTAATTCAACATTATATCCAAATTTTCAATATGCGCATGTTTAGCGGTTCGTCTGATTATGCTACACACCTCCATTTTTTATGATATTTTAGAAACAGATATGGTTTTTTTTGCAGATTCTAAATATGTAAATTTTAACAAGAATACATAATTTTTTCTATTTTTTTCTTATTTATCTTCTGTCATCTCTCCTCAACTCAAAAAACACATTGTTAGTGTTTTTTCCATATCTCTTTCGTTTCTCAACCATTTAAAAAAAATAGTATGGTGCACTAAAGAACACCAACCTCTACATGATTTAAAAACACCCATTTCCAAATAATTGCATTAAGACATTCAAACTCTACACCCATAATTGACTTACCATTTTCGAGGTTTGATCTCTTAGATAATTTTAAAAAAATTAAAAAATTTATTTTTATTATTGGAAAATTAGTCGTACACTAGTCCTATATGTTCTCTATATGTATACCAATTTTAGTAAGTTTATTCCATCATTTAGACACTCAAATGCTGCACCCAAAAAAACATATACCTTATAATTTGTCCTAAAAATAAAAAGTACCTATTAAAAAATATCTAACTTTAGATAGTTAGTAGCATTTTCAATAGAAAAAAAATTATATATTTGGAAAGGTCATTCAATTTCCTACATTTCTTGTTTTTTACTAATCACAAGATTCATTCTGTAAGTGTCTCAAGATATCCATGCAAGTTGATGGATATCTGTTTTTTTAGTTTTGTATTGCATCTAACGCGCCAAAAGAGACCCTCAACTTATTGTACACACCCATATATATGTGTGTGTGTGTGTGTGTGTGTGTGTATGTACATACATACATACATACATAAATTAATAATAGATCTTAAATTTACCATGTGTCCTTGAAAGCATCTAGGAGGTGAGTTGCAACTGGCCATAAAAGGATTACTGTGGGTCATATAGATGAACCATCAACAAATTTGGAATTATGATGCGATAATATTGCTACGGGAGGCTCTCTCCCTTAGATCCATGGCCCAGAAACCGTCCTTTTTGGTAATTTTAGAATATAGGGTTTCTTCTCATTAAGAGAAATCAATTTCTACACAAAAGGATCAACTTTGGAAATGCCTTCATGGTGAAATCGTAGATAGTGTTCCCATTTCAAAGACACCCATATAGACTTACAATATCTGACAAAACTAAATTCTACAATCGATTTCAAATCCTATGCCCCCGACACAAATTTACTACGTGTCCTTGAAAGGCTTTAAGATGTGAGTTGCAATTGTACATAGAATAATGATTGTGGCTCTTATCAAAAAGCCATAAAGTCCATTGGAAAAGGAAATCATAATAATTATATGTGTTCCTTTTTCCCTTAAGTCCATGCCCAAGAGCATGTCCTTTTAGGTTATTTTGGAATCGAAGGTTTCTCTCAGTAAGAGACAACACAATTTTTGCACAAAAGGATCAAATTTGGAAATTACTCGACTCTAAAATTGTGGCTATATTTACCACATAAAACCTTCATAAACACACTTTCATCATCTCAAGAAACTCAATTTTGTTCCTCGGTTCAAATCATAGACTGACAACATAGGTTCACCACATGTCCTTGATAGCCTCTAGGAGGCGAGTTGCAACTTGCTATAGAATGATGACCATGGATCAGATTGATGAACCATAAAATCTATTGGAATTAGGACATCAGAATAATGTCATGGGTTCCTCTCTCACCTAGTTCCATAGCCTAGAGACCTTCCTTTTTAGAGATTTTGGAATCGGTGGCTTCTCTCAGTGAGAGATGATGCAATTTTTCCACAAAGGGGTCAAGTTTAGAAATGCCTCAAACGTGAAATCATGGATAGGGTTCCAACACAAAACCTTCCCAAACATATTTGTAGGATATAAGACAACTCAATTTTGATTTTCGGTTTGAATCATATGTTCCTGGCACAAATTGACCATGTGTCCCTAAAAGACTCTAAGAAGCAAGCTGTAACTGGCCATTAAATGATGGCCATGGCTAGGATTGACAAATCCTAAAATCCGTTGGAATCAGGAAGTCCTAAAAATGATAAGGGTTCCTCTCTTCCCCATTTCTATTGCACATAACTCATTTTTCTTAGTAATTTCAAAAACCAGGGTTTCTCTTAGTAAGAGATAGTGTAATTTATGAATAAAGGGGTCAACGTTGGAAATTCCTTGATGATGAATTCATTGATAGCATTCCCACATCAAACCTTACCAAACATAATTGTAGAATCTCATGGATGCAAAATCAATATTTCCATTGAGTCTAGCTATAAAGAAGAAAACTTTGTCAAAATAATCTTAAATACCTTGTATGCTTTTGATTAGAATCTTTGGAAAATCTAGATGGAAATAATGTATTAGCTAGGTAAAAGGTAGATATAGGAAGTAAAACCCGATTGATAATGTGGGAATGTGGATAATAAAATGAATTTCCAAGTGGAGCACACATGTGCTATTTGCATTAACTTCACCAATCCAATGTAGTAACAATCATTCCACATATATTATGATTATGTGATAATGTTCCCTAGGCCTCATAATTAAGTTACATTGTTATCAATATTTAAATAGACAAATCTTTATACCTCAATCAAACTCCTAAATGTTGTTCGAATTTCAACTTGATAATATGATGTAAAAGATACAATGAGGGAAGTTTATTGAATATAAGATCTTTCTATTTAAAGTAGGGAATGTTATTCTTAATTTTTTCATTCCATCATATTCATTGGTTGACTTTGTCATCAAGGAATACCTAGCATTGGCGCAACTAACATTAAAACAATTGTATGTGAAGTTGTTGGCCTTTCAATAAACCATACAATTGTAGTATTATTCCATTAAATTCAGAAAATGTTTTTTCTAGAAAATTGACTTCCCATAAGATATTTCAATGGGATGCAGTGTCATGCATAGGGGTATCATAGGGGTATTCCTTTGAGATCCCACTTACCTTAACTATTCCCATGATAGTGATGGTGAGGATGAGGATGATGGTGGATGAAAAATCATGGATAAGAAGGATGGTAGTGCACACATGAGAATGGGGATGGTAATGGTTAAGTATAATGGTGATGGAGAAAATGAGGATGAGGATGATGGTGGATGACAAGTGATGGATCAGAAGTATGGTGGTGCATGCATGGACATGAACATCGTGATGGTCAAGCATGATCAAGAGGTTGACATTGAGCTTGAGTATGGTGGTGGAAGGCATATGATGGATGGGGAGGATGTGGATGTATGGGAATCTCGAGGTGTACTTATATGAGAGAACAAAACAAAATAATTAAATGCATTAATACAAAGATAGTGAGCATGACAACGATCAGGAATGCTAGTGATGAAAATGGGGATGGTGATGATGGAGGTGATGGTGACATATGATGGTGGATAAAAAATGATGGATTAGGAGGATTGTGGTGCACACATGAGGATGCGAATGGTGATGGTGATGGTGAAGCATGATGATGATGGAGAAAATGGGGATGAGGATGATGGTGGATGACAAATGATCGATTAGAAAGATGGTGGTGCACACATGGGCATGGTGATGGTGATGGTGAAGAATGTTGGTCATGGTGAAGCATGTTGGTGATGACAAATGATTGATGGGGAAGATGGTGGTGCACACATGGGCATGTGAATGGTGATGGTGAAATTGAGCATGAGGATGATGGTGGATAAGGATGATGGAAATGGATGGGAATATTATGGTGTACTTAGATGAGAGAAAAAAACAAAGAAATCAAATCCATTAATACAAATATAGTGAGAATGATGAGGAAATGAGGCATGAAGGTTATTGTGACAATGGGAATGGTTATGGTGACATATGATGGATGGGTATGATGATGGATGACAAATGATTGATGAGGAGGATGGTTGTGCACACATGAGCATGGTTATGGTGATAGTGATGCATGATGGTGATGGTGACAATGGGGATAAGGATTATGGTGGATGACAAATGAAGGATGGGCGGGATTCTGGTGAAAAAAAGAGAATTGGTATGGAGATGGTGAATCATTATGGGTATGGTGGCAATCGGGATGAGAGTAGTGATTGATAAGAAGTTAGGGAAGGGAAGGATGGTGGTGCACACATGCACATGATAATGGTGATGGTGATTATGATGGTGGAGGTGACAATGATCACACAGATGATGGTGGATGACATATTATGGATGAAGAGGATCAGTATGGACGTGAATATTACAGTGTAATTAGATGAGAGAAAGAAACGATGACAACAAATCCATTAATACAAATATAGTGAGCATCAGGAGGATGAGGCATAATGGTGATGGTGGCAATGGGCATGGTCACATGATGAAGCATGATGGTGATGCCGAAATATGATGGATGAGGAGGATAATGGTGACAACATGACAATGAGGATGATGAGACATGATGGTGATGATGACAATGAGGGTAGTGATGGTTAAAATGAGGATCATGATGAAGCATGATGGTGATGATGATAATCAAAATGATCATGGTGGTGGATGACATATGATGGATTAGGAGTATGAGGATGGATATGAATCTTGAGGTTTCCTTATACGAGAGAAAAAAACAAGGATAACAAATCCATTGATACAAATATAGTCATCGTGAGGATGATTACGCACGATGGTGATGGTGGCAATGGTCATGGTGATGATGAAGCATGATGTTGATGGTGGTATATGATGGATGAGGATGATGGTCGATGAAAAATGATGGATGATGAGAATGGTGGTGAAAACATGGTAATGGGGATGGTGATGGTGACAAAGAGGATGATGATGACGATGGATGACAAACGATGGATGAGAAGGATGGTGGTGAACACATGGGAACGAGGATGGCGATAAAGAAGCATGATTATTATGGTGAAAATGAGCATGAGTATGATGGTGGATGATGTATGATAAATGAAGAGGATTAGGATGGATGAAAATCTTATGGTGCACTTAGACGAGAGAAAAAAACAAAGACAACAAATCCATTAATATAAATAAAGTGAGAATGAGGATGATGAGGCATGCATGAATAAAAAATCTAATATTAATAAACTATGTACATAACATAACATAGTTACCTTAGTGTGAATTTTTTCTATTGTATATTTGACCTAAAGTGGCCATCTCATTCAGTAAAGCCTTCTAGATCCTCTATCGCTAATTATATCAAACACTATCTCACACTATGCATGAGGTAGGTAGTAGTGTAACTTGTTTGAACTCTTTGAATACATTGTTTGTACCAATGATTAGTATCATAAAGTGATACACCAGTGAACCCGGTTTGTAATCCTTGTATACCCACTTATTTTTTTTCCTTTCCATCTAGTGTAAAATACTCACCCTTAAAAACCATAGAACCAATCAGAAATTCAATTCCTTCACTATGAACTAATGATCGATTGAGGGTTTTCTTCCCTTAGATATATTGTGGAAACCATTTATGCCCCATTTATTGTCATTTGGGGTGAAAATGATGTCTTGCAAAAATGCATTCTATGGTCAAATTGAAACATGTAGGGGTTTGATAACATGGCTAAATAAAAAACAAGAAGGAATCTGAAATATGATTGTAGAAATATCTACATATTTTTATAAGATCATATATATGACCATAGTTATTCCAAACAAATAACTATCCCTCCTCTAATTTGATTGTTTAAAAAATTGCACAAATAGATCTACTATAAGTGACGCATGGTCCCATTCATCAACCAAGTCCATTGATTCACAATCATCCCATCCACCACTACTATACGGGGCACAAAAGGAAGAATTTTTTTCAAATAAATGGTTGTTTGAGGTCTAAATAGAATGAATTATACTATGTTGTAACTACTTGAACACAATAAATATATATCAACCACTTTCCAAACATTTCTCACCACGTGTCTTGTCCATGTTGATGTCCTATACTCGTTGGTTTGATTTGACATTATTGTAGAGCACGATCAAACTATGGATTCTACCTCTTCGATATGAGGGTTCATTATAAAACACATTTCCTCCCTTCGTAGGGAAGTTTTGATGCATGAACCAACCCGATCGTTCTCTCCTTTACCATGCTCAGTATTAAAATAGTTCCAAATATGTGGCACATTGTATGTCTTGTGCAAAATACTCAACCATTGGAATACACAAGCATTTTTTAACTAGCCCACTCAACCATCTAATCATAAACAATGTTGAATCATTTGCATATCTCTCTCCTTCAACTGATCATAGAAAATTTGAAAGAAATGTTGGTCTTAATGTAGGTCATGGAACCTATCATCACTAATTTATAGAAATTTGTCTCCAACATTATCCTATTTTCATTGCTGCTCTTTGGACCATGCATATATGTGATATGTATTGGTATGCTAACTTGGTTTGAATGGTAATATTGACTTTGAATCTCATGTTGCAGTTGAAAGGTGTAGTTCTAAGAAAAATCCACAATCAACAATTTGGTGCCAATGGGAGACATGTCCCTTAATTTCCTATATTGGTCATCTTTCCATCGCGCTACATGCACATGTTGAACATACTGCTCAATTATTTTGTAAAATTCCATCATGAAACCACATTTCTTGACCTGGTTCCATGAAAAAAAGGGCTTTATTACAATGTGACCTTTAAAACATACATATGTAGATATTTAATGTACAATTGGAAAGTAGGAAATCTTAAATGTAAGAATGCAATCATTTTTCCTTCCTTTGCACTGTCTACTTGATATTTTACATATTTGAATATATAAATGTCTATTTTCATCCTCCCAAATTCTTTCTCCTCTCTTTCATGAATGCAATAGATCATTAATAAAAATCCACTACAAGTGGAACATGTTCCATATAGGAATGATTTTTCAAAATATTTGTGTCCTTATGGCCTTGGACACATGATGATATGGATAAATTCTCTCAATTCATTCAGTGATAGTATGAATGAGCACTCTTTCACAATGTTAGTCTGCAAAGCATACATGATATTTTTATATGTGTCATAATAATATTCAAATTCTACATGGTATATATAGTAGCATGTGTTGCAATCAGTGCATATTCTAATGTATGAGGGTTTGCATTTTTAAAAGGACTTTTGGCCAAGGTTCAATTTTGGGTGTTCATTTTTGAATCTGTCATAGAGTTCTACTAGTGTCATGTCAAGGATGTGCTTGACATGGGTTTCATGGTCATTAGTACCTTCTTTGAACTTATCTTTGATTAGATGAAGGTCTATTGTTTTCATGCAAATTTTTTTGAACTAGTTCATAAAGTGCATCAATTAGATTCATGTCTGAGCAAGAGAACCTATGAACAAAGGCCCAAAAATATTTTTGATATAGGGAATCAATTATTTCTCTAATAGAGGAATACTTTTGAAGAGTGTTTCTATCTACTTTAAATATTTGAGATGTGAGTGTTATCACGCTACACCACCTTGTGGATTTGTTCACTATTAATTTAGATAATACATGATATGACACATTAATATCTTTTAAACGTGACGTATTTCCAATCAAATTAAATGCATCTTGAATATATCTAACAAAATGACAACTAGACTCTAAAATTCTAACTAAATTTATGCCTAAAATTCTCCTAACAACAGCGAAATGATTGTGATTTTAACAAAGCCAAGAATAAGCGAAATTTGGATGCATCGCTCTTAGCTTTGAAAATTTCTTTGATGGTTTTGTTCCATTGACAATCAATATTTCATTTGGGTAACTTACCTTCAAGGCATGCTAGGGAAATTTCATCCATGTGAATGCCTCTAGGATTTCTTCATCTTGCGCTAGACAGACAAGGTAAGAGAAATGAACAAGAAGTATGAGTCCCATCACTTGTTTGTTGTAGCACTTCAGTCACAATCTGGTCCATAATGGGAGTGCATTCGACATGTTTCTGGTATTCTTGGGGATATCAAGCAAATTAACAACTCCTTACACATCCAATTTTGCATACTCAACATCTACTAATATTTGAATGTCTTGAAGAATTCCATCATTGCTTGTTGATGGATTATTGGTTGGAAGATGACTAGATGACATAATTTGAGTGGAATCCATTGGAGGCATTCACTTCTCATGTGGTGCTAAACTAGAGATTAATTGTTTCATGCATTATGCTAGGACTTCAGGCTATCATGGTTGAAGTTCTATGTTTTTCGATTCCCAACCTAGCATTTTCTCCTTGATCATGGACCATTTCAAGGGGAAGATCCTTCCTTTTGGATTTTTTGAATCTAGTACATTTGTTTCCCATCTCCAAAATTTTATTTACCAAAACAATATTATCACTCCGAAAGAAAAGAAATAACAACTACAAGGTTATTTTTAAAGTATGAGATGATGGTCATTCCATTACACAGTTAGAATATAGTATAAAGAATCTAATCATGTACACATCACAAAATATATAACCTTCTTATCTAAATGTTAAATGGCCCTCTTTATATAGTAAAATCCATGATTTATTTATTGTGGAAATTGTATGTCGTGGTGGAAGTTTCTATATTATCTTTGATTTGATGATTGTGGATATCATCTCACTAAAGACTATGAGAAATTATGGATCAACCTTAAGATCTTTCTAGGAGAGATACATGCAAATAATGGAAAATAAAATTGAGACAAGTGAGGACACTTCTAAATTACGGATTGTGCTTAATGTGGATGCTCCCCACCTCTTTGGGGAAATGCACACAAATAATGTATTGAAATCATTACTATTGGATTGGTTCCATAAACAATGTGTTGCATAATAAGGGTGGCTTAACAAACTTGATGAAGAGGCAAATATCTTTTTGGGGAAAAATGATATTAGTACCCAAGAAGTGGGTGATTTCTTAGAGTTAGAATTATATTCCATTGTCAACATGAAATGTTAAGGTATAAAATAGTTTTCCCAAGAAAAGTAAGAATTTGACTTAGGTGAATCAAACTAGAAAGTAAAATAAGTTGACTTCAGAGATTCTTTCTATCTCTTATGCATAGGGTATTGCTTCACCACATGTTTCAAATGTGTTAACCTATGGATTGAGTAATCAATATTTGGAGCAAGGAATTATTTGGGAATATTTAAGAATAATTGTCAGGATCGTTGAATGAGTTGAAGGAGACCAAAGTACTAACACAATAACGTATTTGGAGCAAGGAATTATTTGGGAAAATTTAAGCCTTAATTATTAGGATCGTTGAATGAGTTGAAAGAGGCCAAAGTATTAACACAATAACATATTTCTTGATAGGGTTATGGAATTATTTGTTTCTCATCACACATAGAATCCCTTACATATGATGATGGAGTATTTGAGAGTAATGGTTGTGATGGCCATATACCACCCTATTTTCATTGCCAATTTTTCTCCACCAAGATGATGATTCATGATGAATGTAATATCCCACTATTTTCACATACTCCATATATGTAGAAGTTTGGTTATTCAAGTAGGGAGCTCATATTGGAGAGGGGTTCCTACCTCGTGGCATTGTTTATTGTTTATTATTTTAAGAATTGGGATTATCCTCTCTAGTGTTGTGTTTTATAGCACATATATTTATGCTATGGATACATACTCAATGTAACCCAATGATTAAGTCAATTCATATCTCTTACATTGGATTCTTGACACCATCTATATTTAATAGAATGGTTGATTGATAAGTATTGGGGTATAACTACATGTAATCATTTCAATATAATATCCTTTGTCTCTTATTATTGGTTAATATAATGATATAGTGGTGATTCACTGTGCTAAATTAGTGAAAGGATAATGTCTACAATTTGCCAAAGGCATTAACATGTGATTGGGTAAGCTATGAAACTATGGATTTATCCCATAATCCAGGGTTCTTGGTCTCAGTGGCCATAATCCATGCATAGTTGAGAATAGTGAGTAAGATACAACTCATATAGAAGAAATGTCTCATACATTTCTAATTGCTCCTTGCTTGCAATGAAAAATGAATGTTTCAATGTTTCCAAGAGGTCAAAGAGAAAATTTAATGTGTCTTTGATGTAGTTGGTGTTTCCAAGAGGTGTGAGGGCCTTCCAGTTTGCAAATAATAGTTGTTCAATGAGTGTGGTGTAACAAGGAAATATAAAAAGTGCACGACAAGAGCAACGTGACTAAACATATGAAGAGGTGCATAGGGAAATGTGTTTTTTTTTCTTTTCAAACGCAACAATGCATGTGCTACTAATGCGTGCACATTAATAGAGTGCACACTCTACTAGCACATGTTCTTTCTTAACGATAATAGCATCTATTGAATAACGTTCACAACTTTAAATGCTAACGAATTGGGAAAATGTGGGTAACGGGGATGTGGATGTGTGTTTTCTAACTCCTCTTTTAGAACATTATTTTTGGGAGTTATACCAATCTTAGAAGAAAGCCATCTTAGGGAGTTATACTTATTTTCCATATATGTAAAAGTAATATTATCCCAAAATTGATTGAATTGTCTACTTTTCTTGTCTTTACACCATATTCTAAAAAGTAGTGTAGGTACCTCTAAAGATTCATTTTAATGATTAAATTTATATTTTTCAAGAAGTCTATTACAACTAACATGTCATAAGTGGGTATCATTACCCTCTTGTATGTTGAGGCACTCTATAAACCTTACCTACTTATCTACTACATAGAACATGCATTCATATGATATTAAAGAATACCTCTAATTTCATTTCATATTAGAGATTTATTCAAAAATAAAACATTTTGTTAAGAAACCTCCCATAATTTCACTAGAAATGTTAGGTATCCACTTTTTCCATGACATTTTTAATATTTTTTTACTTTTACCCTCATTATGTGACATGACACAACACTTGTGACCTTGAAAAACACAAAACTTATAACCAAGAAGAACCTTGCAAGGTCAAATATGAAATCTTAGAGAGAAAATATTTCAAGATGGAAAATTTGCTAAATATAATTCAACTTCATTCACAATCATTTGAATCAACTTGACATCACATTCAATCACAAAGCATACATATCCAAACATCAGTGTAACTTTAAACACAATGAGATTCACACCACCTTCACTTAGGTCATACTTATTCAAACACTAACCTATAAACTCCTTAATATTTATATATTTTTAATATATACAAAATACCCCTTACCCTTATTTATTAAGCAATATATTGCTTCCATATTTTAGAGTACCAAATCCTTGCAATATACACTCACTTGCTATAATATTACCTATCTAGAGTGGACTGGACTGTTGTATATCCTTCTTAATATCTTATACAAGATCTTTGACTTTGAGTTGAGGTCATAAGAAAACTAATTGTAATGATGGTTGCATGGAAGAGGCTCATTCTACAGCATCCTATGGGGAGATGTGTAAGTCCTTCTATGCTCCTCCTAGAGCTAACACTTAACAAGTGTGCTTTATAAAAAATAATAAAATGGTATTTAAAAAATGATAATATGTTATAAAAAATTATACGCGCTCTGGATTTAAATTAAATTTTTTTTTAGAACCACCATATATATATATAACTACAAATTAAAGCCATAAACATTTTGTTCATATTTCATCAACATTTCTACTCTAAAAAAGGGGTTTGCAATCCACTCTGAAAATAAGGTTTGCAATCTACTCTGAAAAAAAGTTTGCAATTAGAAAGATTTGATCCTATCAACACTTAGTAGATGTTGTTAAGATGAATCTGTGCTGATTACAACAATTCACTAATTACAATCTTCAAACTAATTGTAATGAGCTGTGGTGTTCTTAAACCTCGACTCGGCACTATGTTGGCCAAGTCGTTCATACAAACATGGCAAAACGATTTTTGCATGGTGGCAGAGTTGGCCAGGTCAATATTCTTTTCACAAAGTGTACAGTATCTAATAAAAGTTGAATGACTCGTGAATGCTGCTTAGTAGAATAAGCCAGTAACACGGATGCATTCGGTCAGGTTTTTTTTTTTACAACAGCTGCCAATTGGAAGAGGGGTTTTAGCCTAAGAGAAATGTAATTGGTTTATTCCATGTAATTCTTCTATGTAACTCTTCTATGTAATTCTTGTGCAAAAATTCCATTTAGTTTAACGACATCTTCATCCCCACCTTACTCACTTAGTTAGCCGCATTTTCTGGAATTCATTCGCTTGGCATGCCTAGGTTACGGAGTCTACAGAATTTTATGGATATTAATTTATTGGAGGAATTTCCAACGAAATTGTGCAATGTGATAGAACTTGCAATAATATTACTCCGGGAAGGGTACAAGTTGATTGTCAAATCTCTGTGCACCAAATTCTCAGAATATGTGCCAGCGACAGGACAACTTTTGGGCCGATTTTACACTGTTTGTGAACACCGAATTCGCAGAATTTACATGTGGTTGCTCAAAAAGTAAGTATGCATATATGGCGTTGCCCATACTGCTCTTGCGACTCGCGAGTAATTACGTTTTTAGGTAAGCTCAGAATTTACGTTTTTAGCAAGTTCGAGATTTGGATTTAAAAAGTTCCTCGTGTGCTGGTGGTGTAGTCGTGGATGATAAGTAAGACAAAACTGCACTGATGTAATCCATGTGAGCAACCAGATTGAATTTCAAAAATATGTTGATAAATGTGCAACTATCACGTAAACTTAATTTCTATCCCTCTGAAATAGGAGCTATATCTATTTCTCCGTTTTTCTCTTTATACATTTATTTTTTATACATTTATTTAAGAATGTTTTTTTGTCTTTATATTATTGTATCAAAGAAGTGCATTCTAGAATCCAATAAAAAAGAGATTTGTAACTTTTTTGTGTTCTTTTTAGAGTTAACAAATATTCTTTAAAAAAATATAAAAATATTATTATAAATAAGCTTAAACTAAATTTAAAATATTTAGATTTACATATATATAAAACAACATAAATTATTAGATAAACTAAAACCATAAACATTGGATTACACATTTCTTTAATATTTTCATTCTTAAAAAGGGTTTACAGCTTCAAAGATTTGATATCTTGGATATTTAGTAGATCCAGTTTTAGATAGATCTAGTATTATTAACTTTGATGAAGTTGCATGATAATTATATTATTGACATTAATGAAGTTACATAATCATTAGGCCATTGATGGGTATTTGACTCCGAGTTTGACTAGATGGCTTGGGATTTGGTGCAAACAAAACAAGGGTACTAAGATTAAAAGTAGTGATTTTTGGGCCTGGGGTGAGCCATGTTTGAGTGTGTGCAAAACCCAATTTCCTTCTTGGCTTCTATTAAAAGGCCAGTTACCATTCTTGATTATATTGAAGGGATTTGCGCTCAACTAAGTTGAGGACGTCAGCTTCAGGATGGTTAAGTTGATCATGATTAGATGAAAAATACAGTTACCATTTCTTATTATATTGAAGAGATTTGCGCTCAACTAAGTTGAGGACGGCAGCTTCAGGATGGTTAAGTTGATGCTGATTAGATGAAAGTTTAATGCACAACACAGTAATTATTCTGGAAATACTATTTATATTCACTAACAGTATGCTATGCTATTCCTGAAATCACATTGTCCGTGTATTTCATGTTATTGTTGACCCTTTACAGGTATCGGAGTGAAGTAAAAAAAACATGGCTGCGAAGGAAAAATTGGGCACTTAACTTATCTGTGGCTGATTTGTGATTTATTGGTCTTTATTGGTCATAAGTTGTTGTAGTAGGTAGTAGTAGAATTTAAAGTAGGTGAGTTTTTATGTTTTTTAGGGTAGTAATTTTAAATTCTAAATAAATAATTATAAAAAATATATATATCAAAATTATAATTTGTAACTGATGATTAGTAGTTTGTGCAATTATACATGAAAAATAATTAACCTATTTGTGACACTTCACTGGGTATTCACTTATTAGTTAAATGACTGCTAATTCTAATTCCAACTTATGAAACTAAATTTTAAGAAAAATACAACAAATATCTATATAAAAAAATAATAATAATCATGCCACTTTAACATAAGAAAAATGCAACAAATATCCATATAAAAAAATAATAATAATCATGCCACTGTAACAATATGGTCAAAGTCATGACAGAATTTTCATCATTGGTCAATACATCAATATCATCTAAATTGCCACTGCAACAACCACAAAAGAGACGAATTTCAGTTAAAACAATATGAAATCGAGAGCAAATTAATTTATAAACATATCAAAAAGCAACATGATTCAATGAAATGCAAAACGTGACACAACAAGAAAAGCATAAACAATGAATAACTGAATAGAATGCATGTTAAAGAGATACTTGGATCGAGAATTTTAGATACTCGATTGTCACAGAAAAGGAACGATGTAGGGTGTGTAATATTTTATATTGATGTATATCGTTCACACAAATGTTATATATATATATATATATATATGCTATCGCCAAAGACGTTATCACCTAAAATACATTACCCCTTAACAAGGGCGATATTTAAGCTCTTATGTATACTAAAACTGTGTAAATACATTTCAATCTATATGGATGACACCTAAGTCTATTGCCAATCCCAATCCAAAACTAATCTCAAAAACATCCTAATAAATACGGCAGAAATGAAAATTCTCGAAATAGTGTCATAAACCATAAAAGTTTGAATTAATCTGAGCAACAAATTTACAGCACTAATCAGTTTACGATGTTAATCTAAAGCTCTTTAGGGTAGTGGAAAATCGATCGGCAATGGGGTAGGCAGAAGAGAATAAGTCGATATCGGCTGGCTAAGCCAGGAGTCCATCGATAACTTTGGCAACTCTAATTGCGCTGGATTGCAGGCTGTGGGGGTCTTCAATACCGTTGTGTCTTCAGAAAATATGATCGGTTCCATGATCGGTTCGAGACAATCAAAGAAGCTATCTTCTTTGACGTTTGATTTACCTGGATCAGAAGAGCCAACTCCTTCATCATCTTCGTTATAATGTAGAGAAAAAACGTCACTCTTTTCCACTGGATTCGATAATTGGTAGCTGTCATGATGATCAAGGGTGACTGAATGAGACTTCTCTCCGTAATTATCCCCTGAAACAACTGGTTCCTCTTTATCCAAGTAATCCTGTGTTGCCGGGTGTTCCGTCGACTTATTAGAAGCAGCTTTTCTGTATATCCGACATAAAACAATATCTGTCTTCTAAACAATCCAATTCATTTGCCTCAGTCAGAATACAAATCTAGGTTCAAAAGCCTAAATATTTTAAAAACTTCAATCTGATGTTGTGTTTTATTAAAACCTTAAGAATCATAAATAAAAATAAAAACCTCCATATCCCCCAGTCGCAAACCTTAATCTAGAGGTAAATCTTTAGTAAGAGCATCGATCAACGTGAAACAATAAATTATTTGTTCATGAAGTATTCCCTTAGTATATAAATTTGCGAAGAAATTGGTCCGTTGACATATGTGAAGGCGACGTGGATGGGAGATTTAGTTGGAATGTGTAAAATCTTGCACAAGGAAAGACACACAGTTTTCGTTAGTTTTTATTTTTTGTTTTTTGGGTTCAGGCCATGGTATTTTATGGTAATGTTTTTTTTGCAGATTGAGAACGAGATGTCAACTGTGGTTAGATAGAGGTTGTGGTTCTAGAGGTTTATTTATTTATCTCTGTTGCATGTGGTTTGCATTTCCCTAATTATAGTCTCTTCTGTTGACTTTGTCACTCATGCTGAGCGTGTCTCTCACTCTAACTTCTGTCAAATGCCCTTGGTTTTCTTTGACAGTTATGTTGTTCTTATTGTGCTTTTTAACACTTGTGGATTCTCCCTTGGTTTCACCCGTCGTTGTTCATGTTGTGCTAAACCACTTCTCCCTGTGGTGGCTCTATGTTTCTTGTTTTGTAGGCTTGATGGCGAGAGGTTTCCCAAGCAAGTGTGTTGGCAGGTGGAATATAATAGAATTTGCACATATCAAGGAGGATGCGAAGTGCGAAGTGACGGCGACAATATTCCAGAAGAAAACTGTGCCAAACATTTAAGGAAGAAATAATGTTGGTAATCAAGAAATCATAATAGAAAAGATAATGTCTTGGTTATGAGGAAGCTGAGGGCACCATTGGTTATTGCATTTCAGATATGGGTGCGTCTATAGCCTGGGAAACTAAATATTTCATAACATTTGCCTTATATTGCCACATGAAAACAATGTTAGGCGAAGTTTCAATGGAAAATTAGGATTCTCAAAGCAAAGCTGTATTCCAAATAAAAATTCAGGCTTAAAAAACAAAGATGAGAAGTTGAACATAATTTCTTAGATTGCTTATAAAATTTAATTTGTGGAAGAACCTCACGATGGACCCTCTTGTTCCAAGGTTTCCACAAATCCCTTATTATACCCTGCACGGAATAACGTATTCGCCTGGGTTTTGGCATTTGCGCCACACTCAATTCGATCTTTTTATAGAATATTTTTAGGCCCAATTTAAGCCTTTTTCCAATGTTTTAGGTCTACACGTTTTTTTATTGTTCAAAACAACTTTTTCTTTGAACGTCTGACGACCTGTCCGACATCTCAGTCACTGTAATTGATAAAACCTTACAGTGGATGCATCCTTGTGTGGCAAGCATGGCAAGACGTTTGAGTATCTATTACCATGTACATGGCCATGCACAGTCACGAGAAAACGACATAAACAACAACTTACCCTGCCATAACCTGACCAGAATGTCTCCTGCTAAGTGTATTAGGCCTCAAAAATGCGGCAAAGGAAGGAAAAGAGCGCGAGGGAACCTCCTTCACTACTAAATATCGGAATAACCTATGGACCCGACCATTGCACTAATCTGGCTTCGTTTAAGCTGCTGTGCTCTGCTAGGCATCAAATTAATGCAAATGGTTGGGTCGATAAGTTATTCCCTAAATATCTGATCATTTGAATACCCATATTAGTATACCTATTTCCTTGATGACGATGGAGAGGTAATTAAATTAACTTCTAATTCTACTCAAGATTATTTATCTCAAACTGGAAAAAAGTAATTCCCTTTTATGGGGTTTGGGAGAGCTTCGGTCGGTGACTCTAGTCTGTGATCCTATCCAAGGTTGGGCTTTTCAGAAAGGCTATGTTGATGCCATGCAGGAGGTATGCAGAACTCAGAAAAGGGTAAAGGAAAATAGTGTTTTGTCAAATCTTAATATAAATGTACATGATAGAGCGTTACTTAGTTTCTTGTCTAATTTCATCAATGAAAAATAGAAAATGACTGTTTACATTATATTGTTACTGAACTATTTCTTGTACCATCATTTCTCAGTTAATGATGCATTTGAAAAAATGTGTTATACTAAACTGTTGAAAATATCTTTAACTTGTTATTAATTTTATTCTCCTACTGCTAAAAATTTCTATTCTATTCACAGCATAATAAATTGGTAATTCTGTTAACTTGGTGTCAATTTTCTTTTGACTACCTTTGATTTGCTAAAATGTATTTCCATTTTGATTAGGTATCCATATTCTTTGATTTTTGCACCGACCTTGTTGAATGGAATAGACTGCTAAAATGCATTTCCAACGTACCCATATTCTTTGGTTTTTGCAGTGACCTTGTTGAATGGAATAGACTGCAAAAATGTATTTCCATTTTGGTTACGTACCCATATTCTTTGAGTTTTGCACTGACCTTATACTAATTTCTGATTATTCCAGGTTATCCACCTATAATTTCACTGACCTTGTTGAATGGAATAGACTGCTAAAATGTATTTCCATTTTGATTACGTACCCATATTCTTTGATTTTTGCACTGAGCTTATACTAATTTCTGATCATCACAGTTTATCCACCTATAATTTCGCTCATAGCAGCAGTAGTTTGATAATCTAGGATATTCTCCAAATCATCTACCTCAAAAGGATCCAAAACACAACATAAGTCCACAAAAGGACTGAAATATTTTAAAGCTTACCTAACTTGCCATTCAAACTTTTGTCCATCAGTTTTGTCTCAACATGGGCTAGCTACGAACGTTTTTCATCATTAAGTTTGGCCAACCTCACTTCACTCAGGATAATATTTAGTAAAAAAATAAACCAGTCCAGCTTGAAATTCAACAGTAAATAATCTAATCTCCATTTCAAGCACTTTCCAAATACATTGGTGATCCATAGTTAGCAAGAAATCAAATTATTCTATCTTGAATGTGCTGTAAAACATTCCTTTCCTTATTGGAAACAGATTTTTATGCTTGTTGTTTCTGAAAATCATTGGTATTCCATATATGCACATAGCATGGAACCTTGCAAGTCTAGGATTTTCAATGCTTATCCTTACCAACATCATATTATCCTCTGATTTTAGCCGGGCAGAAGGGCAATACTCGTTAGATGATGGATATTCCTCTCCGATTTTCATATGCTATTTTTTGTAGAGACAAAACTTTTATATCATAGGAGAGAAGATATGATCGTAAGGGCAATTGCTTAAAAATTACTTCAGAAATTTTTTAATATTTCAAACTAAAAAAAATTGAATTTAAATGGAAGCTTCAAATTGCTTAAGAAATTTTTAAATATTTCACATTAAAAAAAATTGAATTTAAATGCAACCCTCTCGTAAAAGTATGTTTTTTTAAACACATGCAATGTATTAGTTATTAAAAAAAGAGCTTCAATTTTAAATGGTTAAGGCCTTTGTGAGGATTAAAAAAAGGGGAGAAGGACTTGTTTTAAAATCTAGGAGGTTGTAATTAAGAAGGTACTTAAAAATGAAGTTGTAATTAAAAGGGGTTTCGTATATTTAAAAAAAAAAAAGGAAGTGTTTGTTTCATATTTTAAAAAAAAAGATCTTTTTATTGTATTTTTTAAGTGTAAGAAAAAAGAAAGAAAAAAATTCTTGAGTTTATATCATAAACGAAGAAAGAGGCCAGGGAATAGTGGTTGATCCAACAAAACACTAATGATTCAATATTTTCAAATATTACACTTGTTTAATTTATCTCCACAGAGTGTTTGCTTCTTCTTCTTCTCTTTTCTTTTTCTTCTCCTTTCTTCGCACACTGACATGCTTCTCTTTGTTTTTCATTTTTTGTTCTTCTACATATACAAAGACTAAAAATTTGTTTGTGAAGCTACGGACATACATTACAGATAGTAATAACTATATACCTAGAAACTTATCTTCACAAATCTAATGTGGTTGCTTTATATATGAGAGATGTCAGATAGTAATAACTATATACCTAGAAACTTATCTTCACAAATCTAATGTGGTTGCTTTATATATGAGAGACGTGAAATATTCATTCTATCAGAGAGACTAACAAAAACTGACTTGCTATAGACTGTGACAGAGTCGGCTAAGATGATATGAGGATCAACAAGTAATTAATATTTCCAACAGTCCCCCTTAATTATGAGCATATGGGGATCTTTAAAAAGGTATTACAAATTTTTTTAGAGCTTTAAACTTTCTATGTGGATGACAGAGTTCACTGAACAGAACTTGTTATTTCCAATATAACTTTGCAGATACTAGAATGTATCCCTTGCCATTGGTTTGTAAAGATGGACCCGCAAGCTGATCTTCAAACCTACAAAATTCTAAAAAAAATTCTCTATTGTTCACCAATTCTCTTATGAAATGATACCTTGTTTTGATGTGCTTGGTTCTCTTATGAAACACATGATTCTTTGACAATGCAATGGCTGAACTGTTGTCGCAAAAAACGGTTGTTGGTTCTTGCTATTTCTCAAACAATTCTTTTAAAATTCTTCTCGAAGCCAAATGGCTTGACATGCAGTGCTTGTAGATATGACATGGTCTGATTCTACTGAAGACAGAGTTACTATGGGATGTTTCTTCAAATCCCACGACACAACACCCATACCCAAATGAAATGTGTGCCTACATATGTTTTTCTTGTCATCTGTGCTTCCTCCATTATCACTGTCAATGGTGTGTCAATGTATCCAATGAGTTTAAAATTTTCTAAGGTTGAATGCATAATGCCAAGGTCCTTTGTGTCACTTACATACCTCAAAATTATTTTACCCCCTTGCCAATGATATCCTTTTGGTGACTCCATGAATCTTTAGATCATATTTACTCCATACGTGATATTTTGTCTTGTCGTAGTTAAATACATAAGGCTTCCAGCCAACTTTTTAAACAACATAGGATCGACTATAGATCCATCATCTTCGTTGCTCAATTTTAAACCTGTTATTACTAGTGTTGGGGCTATACTGGAATTAGACATTGAATCTTTTTAAAACTTCACTTGCATACTTCGACTGTGACATGAATATACCATTCTTAGACTCATGGACTTCAATGCCCAGAAAAAAATTCATAAGCCCCAAATCAGTCATTTCAAATTCGCTTTCCATGGCTGTTCTAAAACATTTTATGCCAAAATCACCAAGAAATATTAAATCGTCTACATACAAGCAAACAATTAACATGTCGCCTTCCTCATGAACTTTGGTGTATAGCATTGGTTCACTTTCAATTCTGTGAAATCCATTTTGGGTGAGGTAAGAATAAATGCGACTGTACCAAGTTCTACGAGCTTGCTTCAAATCATATATTTCCTTTTTCATCTTGTAAACTTTGTGCTCTTGTCCTGGAACCTCATAACCTCATGGGTGTTCCACATACACTTCCTCCTCCAAATAGCCATTCAAAACTGTTGATTTAACATCCATTTAATAATCATGCCATTTGTTTTGTGCAACAATGGCTAGAACTATTATGACAATATCCATGCATTCGATAGGTGCAAAAGTTTCATTAAAGTCTATGTTGGGTTTCTATGTGAACCCTCTTGCAACCATTCTTTCATTGTGCTTCTACACATTCCCATCAGCACCTTTCTTGGCCTTGTAAATCCATTTGAAACTGATTACATACTTATCTTTTGGTACATCTACCATCTCCCATGTTTGATTCTTCTCAATGTATTCTATTTATTCATCCATGGCTTGTGCCCATGCTTCATCTTCGACAACTTCCTCAAATGTTAGAGGATCATCTGAGAAAATAATGCAAAGAGAGAGAATGATTTTGGTGTATAAACTTCATATCTTTCACACATACCTCTTGTCTTTATTGGATCAGTTGACGTCGACCTCAATGAAGTTCTTGATGGATTCTATTATCCTCTCAGTGTGATTATCGACGTAGCTTGAACTACGAATTGTATTAATGTTCCTTGCATTGAACTATGTCATGGTGTCATGGGATTCAATGGTGCTGTGAGGTTGACTTATATGTGGTGTTTGTACCACTTCCTCCATCATGTCATCATGCTTGAAATTCGACACAATCTTGACATTCTTCTAGACAGTTCCATCCCATGATTCATTCTCGACAAATTTAACATCATGACTGATGACCAATTTCATTATGACAAGATCATATAACTTGTATTCTTTTGTGTCTTCATAGTAACCAAAAAAAATACATTTATGTCCCTTCTTGTATAATTTCTTTCTCAACTCATCTAAAACATGAGCATATGCGACACAACCAAAAAATTCTAAATGATAAACACTTTGATTCATACATGTCCATGCTTCTTGATGAAATTTGTTCTTCACACTCTTTATCGAACACGGTTCATAATATATACACCAGTTGTGACTGCTTCAACCCAATATTCATTTGGAAAATGCTTGGGTGCCATCATGTTGCACGCCATTTCCATAATGGTCATAGTATTTCTCTCTGTTACATCGATCTACTGAGGTGTATACCGCACAATGAATTACTTCTATATGCCATGATACTTGCACAAATTTAGGAAGCCATTCAAGACATATTCACCGCCTCTATTTGTCCTTAATATTTTGATCATGTATCCACTTGAGTTCTCCATGAGTGCCTTAAATTGTTGTTCAAACAATTAAATGCATCAAATTTAAGTTTTAGAAAGTATACCCGTCTTTTTCTTTTGAGTCATCAATAAAAGTAAGAAAATAATTGCATCCACCCATGGATGATGTCTGCATTGGGCCACAAATGTTAGAGTGCACAATCTCAAGTGGTGTGCATGCTCTGTATGACTTTCCAAGTAGACTCAGTCTCTCTACGTTGCTTGAAAAAAATGAAGCCTTCACAAACTCTCTCTAGTTTGTCGATTAATAGAAATACTTTCACCATATTCATTGTGTGCAATAGCTTCATCCCACCAAAATTTAGATGTCTAAATATGAAATGCCCCAGCAAGGATTCAACCCAAACTTCTGTTTGAAATGGTGCTTGAATTTCAGCATTGTCCTTTTATTTCTTATCGCAGTGCTTGTCTGCTTCTTTGCTTTCTTCCTTGAATGCAGCACTTGAGTTTTCCTTCCCTTTCATTTTTGTAATTATCCTCAAAGGAAAGAAGAGGTTGCTTGTCATTGGCAATTTTTCTATCAATTGTTTGCTTGAACGTAGGTCTTTAATAACACAATGTTTTTCCTCCATTGTAGACTTTGTAACCTTTTTGTATTAGTTTTCCAATGCTCAACAAACTGTCTTTTAGACCTTCAATGTGATAAACATCAAGCATGATCTTTAACTCCTGCTGTTTCGTTAGAATACCAACAACATATTTTCCCAAAACAGTGACTTGGACATTATTTCCAAGTGTGACATCAGTTTGAACTAATTTATCTAGACTGAAAAATAAATTTAAATTACCAATCATATGACTAATTCAACTTGAATCTAAATACCATATGTCACATGGAATTTCTTAGAAATCATTGCATTCAATTGCTGATGCACATGCCATTAACATTACACTCGACGAAGTGTTGGTGTTGTTTGACTAGTTTTGGCTTTTCCTTCCATGGTCATACTACTTCTTCCTACATTCATATGCATAATGACCAAAATTCTTGCAATATTGACATTGTATTTTTTACTTATCAATTATGCCCTCTACTAGCGAAATTCATGGGACTGGTGTTGTGTCCTCCCCAAGGAAAACCTCTACAACTTCCTCTTGAATTATATATATCCCCCTGCCTCTACCACAACTTATAGATGATTGTGCAACAAATTCACCTTCTAATGACTTATTTGAAATGTTGATTCTATGTTCATGATTGATGAGTGAGGCTTGTATCTCATCAATGGTAAACTGCGACATACCTTTTTTTTCTTCTAGGGTCACAACCAAGGATTCAAATTTATGGGGAACGCCTCTAAGAAATTTTTCAACAACCCTTCTGTCTTCTATATTTTCTCTAATGAAATTTCTGTTGATTTATCAACCTAATAACTTGAGCATAGAATGAGTACACTAACTCCGTGTCTTTCATTACCAGAGATTTGAACTCTCTTCTAAGAATCTACAACTTGGAATTCTTTACCTTGTCCAAGCCTTGATATGTGGTTTCCAATCTGTCCCATGCATGCTTACTGGTATTTGTTGTTGCTACTCTTGGAGTATGCTTCCATGCATAGATGGGTGTATGTAGAAGAAATCCTTCCCATATTTCTCCTTCGGTTTCCTTAGGGAATCTTTATGAGCTTGTTTGAGATCATTATATGTCATCTGATATGTTGGTTCTACATAGATATTGTGGACTATGTCCTATACAGCTTTTCCTCTAGAGAAAGCCATCATTGTTAGAGACCAATCCTCATAATTCTTTCCCAAAAAAATTGGAGTTAATAAACCTCACATGTGTTCACAAGAAGTGGATGCCATTTTTAATTTTAATTTTCCTTAGAAAAATACTTCTTCCACTTTTAAGACGAGGTTTCTTTCTTAAACCCGCTCTGATTCTAGATCTTGAGAGATGAATGGTCACAGAGGCTAACTTGAGTTACCATGCCGTCATAAATTTTATTTTTATTTTTAGGGTTGTGGAACACTACCTTGGAAACCCCACCTTTTACTTTAACTGAAAAACTTTTGACCAAAATTCTTGCAACAGGATTTGTTGCAACCGTGTTTTACTGTGACAGATTTTTACTATGAAAGGGATTCACTGGAACAAATATTTGTACTATGATGGATAAATATTCGACAGACTACTATGTGAGAGGACTCATCTTTCCATGTTTTGGTCAAGACACTTTTTGCGGACTTCACTTGACACACTTTTACCTCGACAAACACCTACTTAACTTTGAACGAAAAAAAAACTTTTTATCGACGGTAATTTGGGATAGACTACGACACAAGTATTTTGCGATAAACTCACAATATCATATAACCAAATATTGAGTGAGACTAGTGTCGAGGACTTTGCGGATAAAACCTCAAACTTTTACATGGTGAAATATTTATGGATTCTTTGTGTCTTTCATTAAATGGTAAATGTAAACAACATTTACTCAAGTAATTATGGACATTATGTGCAGCATAAATAAGAAATGCAATCAACCATAATCATATAGATTTATATATCTTGTCATGAGATAACAAATAAGTATAGCCGCAAATACAAACATTTGAAAATTACAAGGATGTTTCAGCTTTTAAAGAGCTTCGGCTCTCAACACTTTCCAAAAAAATAGAGCTTGAGCTCTTGAACTCTCTACAGAGTTTTTCCTTCTTCTTCACCTCTCTTCGCACACTTACATGATTCTCTTTGTTTTTCATTTTTTGTTCCTCTACATATACAGAGACTAAAAATTTTCTTCTGAAGCTACTGAATTACATTAAATATTGTAATAACTATCTACCTAGAAATTATCTTTAGAAATTTAATTTGAGTTCTTTATATATGAGAGACATGAACTCCATTCTATCAAACAGAATGACATAAATTGACCTGCTACAAACTCTGGTAGAGTAGGCTCAGATGATATGAGGATCAGTGAGTAATTAATATTTCCAACATTTTCTTCGCAACTCAAGTTATAGAATGACATATTAAGATGTCAACAAAAGTATGCTAGAATGTACTGAACAAATATACGATGACAAATTGTAAGCCAACATACACTTTATAGTTAAAGGAAGGAAATTATTTATATTTGCATAGTTGTAGGAACCAAATTCAGGTAAGCACGATAAAGGATTATCAAGGATTCCACTTGTTCTAGAGGCTTGTTGCAATCTTCATGTATCTTACAAATATAATGTCTGACATAATTTATGGAGTTAGTTTGATTTAAAGGTTTGTGGAGCCTATCTAAAACTACTATGGGAAAGTATCCCATTGTAACAATATATCTAACAAAGGAAAAATATGTGGTCATAACATCAACAGCCTATCACAATATATGCTTAAACAAAATTTTAGAACATTTTGTTGGAGACCCATGCAAGCTCATTCACTCTGTAACTGACACCTTGGTTTCAGTTAAATTTGTAACTGGCGGCATGTATTAGATCACTCGAGACCACCACTATGGCATGTTTCCTTATCGGAGTTGCTCAAGGTGGATCACTTATGTATTGTAATTTTTTCTACATATCAACAAAAAATTTTTAATTCCTTCTCTCTGGTTTTCACCATTTTCAGCTTTGCAAGCTATGTGTTCTCTCTTTCTAGCTAGATCTTTCTATGAAAGTGTTCAACACTCATCTACATGGTATCAGAGCTATGCTTCTAGGAAAAATGCACACCAATATTCTTTATTTACAAGTACAGAATATTGAAAATCGTTGGAATAATGGAGTTTCCAAATGAAGCTATTCTCACACCATACAATTACTTTGCATGGGAAGTGAAGATGGAGATGTTTCTTCGAAGCAGAGAATTGTATAGGATTGCTATGGAAATAGAGGTTGAGCCTACAATAGTCATAGAAAATTCCAAATACCTCAGTGGGATGGATGAAGCCTATGGATCCCTCTGCATGAACATCTCCCCTGAGCTGCTTTTCCATATTTCTTCTTGCAAAACTCCCAATGAAGTTTGGACCACCATGAAAGGACTCTCTGGCAAGTAATATGAGATTAAAGGCCACATGGTCGAAGTATATCTTCTCTCTTTCGATCCACGAAGCTTCGAAAATATACAGGATTTCTTCGCATTATACAAGGATTTGTTGTTGCAACTCAAGGTTTGCAGGGTTGATAAATACAAGGAGGAAAAACAGTTGGTTCTATCCATTCTCTCCAATATTGGACCGAAATACTCTATTTTTGTCTCCATGTTTCATTCAATGAGGCTCACCTATGATAATAAGTGGACCATGCCCACTCTTGATTCTTTTATTGAATCTTTGACTCAGGAACAAGACAAGCTCATTAGAATGGGAAAAATAAAGGGCTCCATGGAACATGCTCTTGTTGTGCACGATCATAGTGATAACCCAAAACAGATATCTAGAGACAAATGAAATGCACATGCAAACCCAAAGAATGAAGGGAACAAACAAACCTTCAATGATTCCTTTGGATCCAAAGTTGAAAAAGGGAAGAAAGGGGAGAAATGCACATAATGTTAGAGAGGATTCCATCTAGAGTCATCATCCATGAAAAAGTAGGTAGATCAGATGGCCGAGATACTTCAGAACCACAACCTTGGGAATCACATTCCAGAGAGCACCAAGAAAAATCCTAAAGATCATGCTCTCGGGAAAGGTAACTATAGCCATGCTTTGATTTCCATTAATTCATCTCCCTGTGCTTGGATTATATATTTAGGCACATCTCACAACATGGATGCCACCAAGGAAAGGATTATCTTCATTGTATGCATACAAAGGTCCTCTTATATTCATGGGGGTGATTCTCCTCTCAAGGTCACAGAAAAGGGAAGAATTGAACTCAATCATGGTAGCTTTGAGAATGTGTTGCATGTTCCAAAACTCTCGTTGAATATTCTCTCCGTCTATCAGATTACACATTCTGGCACCTGAAAGAGAGTTGAATTCACTCCTGATTGTATGAATATGTTCAACATACAAAGCAACTATAAAGTTGCCAATTGTGAGGTAAATCATAGATCTATGATTTACACCTTTTCTAAATTTATTAAACCAAATTCTGCCTTATTACTTACACATGCTGATGATAGTAGTAGGTTATGGCATGAAATATTTGTTCATCTTAATTTAAGATACAGGCAGCAACTCTGCATGCAGGGAATGGTCATTGGCTTTCCCAATATTCATTTTTCCAAAGGAGTTTGTCAAGGATGTGCTCTTGGAAAACATCCTCAAGAGAAGTTTGAAAAAGGGAAGGCTCATAGGACCTCCTCTCCCTTAGAGCTCATCCAAAGTGATTTGATGGGGCCCTGTCCTCATCTGTCCATTACCAAGGAGAGGTATGTTCTTACATTTATTGATGATTTCTCATGATATACTTGGGGGCATTTTCTCAGGAAGAAACCTGAAGTTTTTGAGCATCTCAAAGACTTCAAAGCACTTCCAGAGAATCAGTCTGTGAGAAAGATAAAAATCCTCCGCACAAACAATGGGGGGTAATATGTGAATAGGAATGTTTAATATCTTTCTTTAGAGCCAGATATACAATTGCAATATATAATACCATACACTCCACAGTAGAATGGAGTGGTTGAGTGGAAGAACAGGTCCCTCAAAGAGATGGCCTCTTTCCTGTTGCATACAAGGTCTCTTCCTTCTAAACTATGGGATTACGCACTTGACTGTGCCAACTACATACATAATAGATCTCCTCATAGATCTGTCAAGGACATGGCTCCTTTTGATGCATGGAGCAGTTGCAAACAGAAAGTCACCCACTTACGAATATTTGGATCACTTGCATGGGCCCACATACCCTTTGAAAACAGGGAAGCATTAGATGCTCAGAGCACCGCATGCATATTCGTGGGACATCTCGATGATGTGAAGGGTTATAGGTTGATTGATCTCTAAAAAAAATCTCTTAATTGTGCGAAGTGTCCAGTTTGAGGAAATCCCCTTGCATGCAACATTGGAGTCACATGCAAAGACCTTTGTTCCTTTACCTACACCAAACATCTATGATGATGAGTCCTCTCATTCATATCATGATTTAGATTTGAGTTCTGAACTCGATGACGAACATGAGCTTGAATACCCTGATCCACATCTTATCTCCCCTAAGAGAACAAGGCAATTAAGAGAGATATATGCACATACAAACCCATAGGATGCAGATGACCTTGTGGGGGATCCAATGGATCCGAGGAGGATGCAGTCCCAGTTTGAGGAGCTTTCTCATGCACTCACAACTATCAAACCAATGATTCCAATGCATTGTTACACGGTTCTATCTTCAGACCTGCAGGCCTAGCATAGGCCTATAGGGAATCCCCTCTCGAAAGCTGATATACAGGAGGAGTACAACTCTTTCCTCGAGAACCAGACTTAGGATCTGGTTCCACTTCCTGCAGACAAAAAACTTGTTAGATGCAAATGGGTATACAAGACCAAGAAGGTAGCAGACAGACAAATCAATAGATACAAAGCGAGGCTATTTTCCAAAGGTTTTCAACATGTTCATGGGATAGAGTATGATGAGACCTTTTCTCCAACAGCAAAGATGGATTCCATTCGATTGGAAATTGCTATTGCTACAACTAGGAGTTGGGAATTCCATCAAATGGATGTGGAGAATGCATTTCTTCACGGTGATCTCTTTGACGAGATCTACATGGAGCAGCCACAGGGCTTCATACAAGATTCATCCTTTGTTTGCATACTGAAGAAGTCTCTCTACAGCACCTCTACAGCCTCAAGTAAGCCCCGCGAGCATGGTATTTCAAGATGGAATCCTAACTATTGTACCAAAAATTTGTACGGTGTAAGTCAGATCCAAATGTATACATGCTTAGGATAGCTGACTGACTTCTGCTACTAGAGTAATATGTGGATGATTTGCTTATCACGAGCATCTCGACTTTAGCACTTGTTGTAGTAAGGAGGATTCTGCATGACAGGTTTTTGATGACAGACATGGGTCTATTACATTTCTTCCTTGGTCTTGAAATCACCCACAATGCCTCAGGCATCAAACTATCTCAAGCCAAGTATGCTTAAGATATCCTAGAGAGATTTCATATGACAGACTGCAAGTTTGCACCGACTCCTTTCCTATCTCGGGTCAAACTTGAGGATGGCGAGGACACTCCATTGGTTTACAACACTCTGTACAAACAGCTAGTGGAGCACTTGTTGTGTCTTACACACTTTAGACCAAACCTCTCGTATGCAGTTGGCACAGTCTCTCGGTTCATGCAGGCTCCACATGAGCTACATTAGAAGGATTCCAAGCAAATCCTTCGATACATACAAGACACCGTCACCTTTAGCATTCAATATGCAGCAGGTTCTACATTGGATCTCATTGAATATACTGATTCTTTTTGGGATGGCGATAACATTGATCGCAAGTCCACATCTCGGTATTCACTCAATCTGGGTTTAGGGCCCATTTGTTGGTCAAACAAGAAGCAAGCTTCTAGTGCTTTATCATCAGCCGAGGCTGAATACATAAGGGTAGTCAACGTAACCGTTCAGGCTTTGTAGATACAACATTTTCTCACTGGGTTGCGCATCGAGTTCCACCTGCCTACTTTCATTTGGTGTGATAACCAGAGCACTCTGAAGTTATGCAGAGATTCAATACAGAGGGAGCGAACGAAGCACTTAGAGATCCACATGCACTACATCATAGATCCGGTACACAAGAAGATCATCGACTTGCATTTATGTCCTTCATCAGAATAGACTGCCGACATCTTTACCAAGACCTTCACTCACGAGAAGTTCGAATAGTCTTGGAGTGAAAGACACATTTGCTAGGCAACTATCATTTTCTTCTTTTGCTACATTGTATCTTGAGGGGGAGTTTTTCCCTCTTTCCTCATTTAATTTCAGTGTTCATTAGTTGGGTTGTTTTTGGGTGACCTAAAAACTTTTCCCTCTTTCCTCATTTGATTTCAGTGTTCATTAGTTGGGTTGTATTTGGGTGACCTATTATTGTTTTTAGGTGACTTAGTATAGCCAATAACATTAACATTCTTTAGCATCCCATTGCAAACCTCTTACTCTTAAAGCATGTCAAGGATCTAAAGCCTCATCACTTCAACTTAAAATGATATAAAAATTAAAACTGCTAATGGCATCTCTCCTTATTTCGATAAAAACAACTGCAAGTAATAATGGATCTGGCGTGAAGCCACCCACCTCTTTTAAAACAAAATGTTACACACGCGAAGGGAGATCTGCAATAAAGGAGTATCAGAAGGGAGATCTGCAATAAAGGAGTATCAAAGGAAAACTGATCACCTTGGGCGCCGACAATCTGGAATCTGGCATTCTGTACTCGTTCATTATCCAGTCTGTCCTCTGCGCGCACGGAGCTTTTCCTTTGTAAAACACCAGAATTTTCTTGAGACCGATGCACTGAAGCAGCTCGTTGCGAACTGCTCTGTCTGAACCCGTAGCCTTCCAGAAACCGGACACAGTCATTCTGCTGGGCCGAGGGCATGGCTTATTATGATCTCTTGGAACGAAGAAGAACCATTGTCTCTCCCCAACATAATGAACGAAACCTGCAGCAATAATACGATCAATCTATCAATACTAGCCCAAAATTCGTTTTCAAATCGATATCCCGGAAGAAGCGGAAAGAAAAGCTTAGCGTACCTGGTAACTCCCAGGGATCATAGTGATATAACTGAACGGTTGGTATGATTATATCGAGGTTCAGTTGGTCGCAGCCTGTGATCCTCTTTTTCAAATAGAAGCTCAGTAGTTCTTCTTCTGTGGGATAGAATCTGAAACCTGGAAGGTCCATTATCTCCTCTCCCTTCACCTTCCAATCGTT
>LPNX010921363.1:327508-399055 GCA_001517045.1 Pseudotsuga menziesii
TAGCAAGCACAACATCACAAAAAAGAACACAAAGATTTATCCTCGGAAACCCTCATGGGGAAAAAACCCAGCAAGACTTTCTTTGTATAGACTTCACCCAAGTATATTGTAAGAACCAAAGAATACGAATAGACTTCTTCCTCACCTTTAGAAAGACTGTTTCTTCTCACTCTAGTGCAACTGCTTGAGTTCTATGTGTCCAAATGAGTGAGGTGCCTCCCCTATTTATATCGATCAGTGGAGAATCCTAATAACCCAACAGGGCTGACTTCTCCATGTTGTCAAGGCCGACTTGTCTTGGGAGACTCGAAAATACATTTTAATAATAATTTTGTGGTTACTGCTGACCCGACTTACAACGGAAGTTTTACCTTAGGTATTTACATGACGAATTACATCAATGGCATCCCTAATTAGAGGAATAACTTCTTCGAAAGGGGTAGTAACAATAATAGTAAAAAATAGAATATCTTCCATAGTTACATTTCTTTAACACTCCCTCTTAACAATAAGGCTATTCTATAACACAACAATACATTTGCACAACTGATAAGTAAGTCTATACATCATAGGAAGTTTTCACAACTATATCATCATTATCATTATCTGTGGAATATCACCATCATAGAACATCACATATCAATCATCACATCACGAACATCGTATCTCGATACATCATCATAAGCATCACATCACATCTCGTCGCATTGTCACGAACATCACATATCATCACATCATCATGAGAATCACATCTCTTCACATCATCACGTGCATCACATCTTGCTGCATCCTCACAAGCATCACATCTCATCACAATCATCGCATCATCATGAGCATCACGCCTCGTCGCATCATCAAAAGTATCACATCTCATCCCATCATTACAAGGGTCACATCTCATCGCATCATCACGAGCATCACATCTCGCCGCATCACATCACATCAACTACAATAAACACAACATTCACAACTTAATGTGAAATCACCCACAAAATCAAAAGATATTGGATTTTCTACAAATAAATGCAGGACCGCAACATCCACAAATGAATGCATGACCAAAACATCCACAAATGAATGATGGACCAAAACATCTACAAATGAATTCGAGACCACAATGTCTGCAAATGAATGCAGTACCACAACATGTTCAAATGAAGTCCACACCACAACATCCGCTAATGAATGCATGGCCACAAGGTCTACAAATGAATGCCGAACCAAAACATCCACAAATGAATGCAAGACCACATCGTCTACAAATGAATGTCAAACCAGAATGCCCGCAAATGAATGCAGGACCACAACGTCTACAAATGAATGCCAGAACATAACATTCACAAATGAATGCAGGACCACAACATCTTCTATAGGCACTTAATCTTCCATCTCATCATTAATAACAATTCTTATCATCACTCCCCCTTTCCAAGGAGGTCCTTTCAAACTACACCAAGTTTGTCTCTAAAATATTCAGACTTCACATGAGACAGAGGCTTAGTTAACAGATCTGCAACTTGTTCCTCTGTAGGAACATACTGGAGATTTACAACTCTTCTCTGCACCATATTATGGATGTAATGATACTTTATCTCTATGTGGTTTGACTTATCATGGAACACTAGGTTCTTTGTTGACTTGATACAATTATGGTTGTCACAATAAATATCAGTTGCATCCATTTCGGTATCAAACAATCTAGTCAACAATTTGGGAATCCATACTTCTTCACTACAGGATGCACGTGCTGAAATGTATTCAACCTCTGCTATACTGAGTGCAACACTGGTCTACTTTCTATTAAACCATGAAATCACACTTGATCCCAAACTAAAACAAAATCCTAAAGTTATATTTCTATCTTCAACACATCCAACCCAATAAGAATCAATGTAGCCACATAATCTAAAATCACTATTAGATGTATATGTGAGGCCATAATCTAATTGTTAGAATATAATCCGTCGGGATTATATATTGTAAATAAATAAATCTGAATATATGTAGGAAGTCGAAAAGGCTGGGCGGAAGGTGAAACACAACCGTCATATGTAATATATAAATGTATGCATTAGCATTGGAATAATATTGAATCGGGAGTTATACCTATCAGTGGTATCAGAGCTTGGCTATTTGCCTGCCATAACTATTCCACCGGAGTCCGCGCTGAGTCTGATAAAGTGCAAATTCCGGTTTACCAGATCCACTGAAGTTCAACGAAGATGCAAGACGTTTTGGTTCGGTGACTAAGGATATTATAATAATTGTCATGAACTCCTCTAGACCATTACTGATAGAGTATAAAATACTCTTCAAATTTGTTGGGTTGTTCTTGTGTTCTTTTTGGATATGCGTAGTATTTCTCGTGGAGAACTGATGATATGCACTTGGTCATTCTAAAGAGTTGTGATCAATTTGCTGGCACATTTTTGCTGACTTATGTGATACATGCATATTGATATCTTCTGTTTTTATGTACATGCTTAGTTTTTTAGTTTTTTTGAGATTGATACATTATGATATCATTGTTAGGTAATCAATAAATATTTAGTTTTTTTTTTCCTGAAAAAAATAATTATCATGATAATAAATGATTCTTAAATTGTGATCAAAAGATATTCACATTAAAGCCCCATGAAGTGTAGACTGTCTGGCAAGTGCACTGTAAATGAAGGAATGTTGTAAAGGAGGTCTCAAGTTCAAATCTCACCCCAACTTATCTGTGCCCTCCAGTTATATGTTTGATTTAAATAAATTATAACTTTCAAACCATGTACAACTTAAAATCATAGTAAAATCTTGAATACAAAGGATTAATAATCTCATAGGTGAATTTGAAAACATTGCTATGATAAATAAATATATCATATAATATATACATAAAATAATAATATCAGACTTTTAATCTTTTTTATCTTATTTTTTTATTCTAATATTTATCAATTTTGAATTAAAAATATAATTCATTTAAAAATTTTCATATTATAAATTTAATAATATAATGCTACAATGGAGGAAAGTATTTAATTGATTCACGTATTAAGACTTTTAATAATATAATGCTACAATGCAGGAAAGTATTTAAATTTAATAATATAACGCTACAATGGAGGAAAGTATTAAGACTTTTGACTTGGGAAAAACTTGTAATGGATAAAACTATATTCAATCCTAAAGATGATGAATACTGATGGATCCGTTTGACGATAGAACATGACAAAGGGAAAATGATTCAATAAAGTTTTTATTTTCTTCTTTTATGAGATAATTTTGTTTTATTTAATTACTCGAACTTAAAAATACTAAGTTATTCATTGCTTATATTATCAACATGGTTAGGATGGTTTTCAAAATTAATATGGTTAATAAAATAAAAGTTACATTTATAATTTTTAAAAGTTGAAAATAAAAAATATATTAAAATTATATATAAAATAAATGAGTGTTATTTTCATTAGTTAGTTTTAATTTTTTTTAAGTCATGTGTTTACTTTTTTGAGTTTTTTATCTTGATTTTTGATTTTTATGTTGGAATAGCAATTATTGGTGAACCTTATAATAAATAGTGAACCACCTCTTATATATATATATATATATTATCAACATGTTAAGTTTTTCTAATCAAATAGAAAAAAAGGATCACTAAAGAATAGCAAGCACAACATCACAAAAAAGAACACAAAGATTTATCCTCGGAAACCCTTGCGGGGAAAAAACCCAGCAAGACTTTCTTTGTATAGACTTCACCCAAGTATATTGTAAGAACCAAAGAACAAGAATAGACTTCTTCCTCACCTTTAGACAGACTATTTCTTCTCACTATAGCACAAGTGCTTGAGTTCTATGTGTCCAAATGAGTGAGGTGCCTCCCCTATTTATACCGATCAGTGGAGAAGCCTAATAACCCAACATGGCTGACTTCTCCTTGTTGTCAGGGCCGACTTGTCTTGGGAGACTCGAAAATACATTTTAATAATAATTTTGTGGGTACTACTGACCCGACTTACAACGGAGGTTTTACCTCAGGTATTTACATGACGAATTACATCAATGGCATCCCTAATCAGAGGAACAACTTCTTTGGAAGGGGTAGTAACAATAATAGTAAAAAATAGAATATCTTCCACAGTTACATTTCTTTAACACTCCCTCTTAACAATAAGGCTATTCTATAACACAACAATACATTTGTACAATTGACAGGTAAGTCTATACGTCATAGGAAGTTTTCACAACTATATCATCATTATCATTATCTGTGGAATATCACCATCATAGAACATCACATATCAATCATCACATCACGAGCCTCATATCTCGATACATCATCATAAGCATCACATCACATCTTGTCGCATTGTCACGAACATCACATATCATCACATCGTCACAAGAATCACATCTCTTCACATCATCACATGCATCACATCTTGCTGCATCCTCACAAGCATCACATCTCATCGCATCATCACAATCATCGCATCTCATCACATCATCATGCGCATCACGCCTCGTCGCATCATCAAAAGTATCACATCTCATCCCATCATTACAAGGGTCACATCTCATCGCATAATCATGAGCATCACATCTCGTTGCATAACATCACATCAACTACAATAAACACAACATTCACAACTTAATGTGAAATCAACCACAAAATCAAAAGATATTGGATTTTCTGCAAATAAATGAAGGACCGCAACATCCGCAAATGAATGCATAACCAAAACGTTCGGAAATGAATGATGGACCAAAACGTCTACAAATGAATTCGAGGCCACAACGTCTGCAAATGAATGCAGTACCACAACATGTTCAAATGAAGTCCACACCACAATGTCCACTAATGAATGCATGGCCACAAAGTCTGCAAATGAATGCCAGACCAAAACATCCACAAATGAATGCAAGACCACATCGTCTGCAAATGAATGTCAGACCAGAATGCTCGCAAATGAAGGCAGGACCACAACGTTTGCAAATGAATGCCAGAACATAACATTTGCAAATGAATGCAGGACCACAACATCTTCTATAGGCACTTAATCTTCCATCTCATCATTAATAACAATTCTTATCATCACTCCCCCTTTTGAGGGAGGTCCTTTCAAACTACACCAAGTTTGTCTCTAAAATATTCAAACTTCACATGAGATAGAGGCTTAGTTAACAGATCTGCAACTTGTTCCTTTGTAGGAACATACTGGATATTTACAGCTCTTCTTTGCACCATATTCCGGATGTAATGATACTTTATCTCTATGTGGTTTGACTTATCATGGAACACCAGGTTCTTTGTTAACTTGATACAATTATGGTTGTCACAATAAATATCAGTTGCATCCATTTCGGTATCAAACAATCTAGTCAACAATTTGGGAATCCATACTTCTTCACTACAGGATGCACGTGCTGAAATGTATTCAGCCTCTACTGTATTGAGTGCAATACTGGTCTGCTTTCTATTAAACCATGAAATCAGACTTGATCCCAAACTAAAACAAAATCTTGAAGTTATCTTTCTATCGTCAACACTTCCAACCCAATCAGAATCAATGTAGCCACATAATCTAAAATCACTATCAGATGTATATGTGAGGCCATAATCTAATGTACCCTTTAGGTACCTCATCACATGTTTTGCTGCAACTAAGTGAACATGCCTCAGTTCTACCATATAATGACTTAATGTGTTCATAGAAAATAATACATCTGGTCTTGTATTTGTTAAGTACATTAGTGAGCCAATAATATGTCTATATAGTGTGACATCTATTCTTTCTGAAAACTCATCACTTAGGAGGTTCAGGTTTTTCACCATCGAAGTGTTCATTGCCTTAAAATCCAACATCCCAAATATTTTTAGGATCTCAACTAAATATTTTCCTTGGTTTAGGAAAATTTCATTTGGAAACTGCCATACTTCAAGCCCTAGAAAATAATGCATCATGCCAAGATATTTCATTTTGAATTAAGTCGCAAGATTATTCTTACATTCACTGATGATTTTCTCCTTTCCTGGTAAAAATAGATCATCTACATAGAGTAGTAATATCATGCTTCCTTCATCTTCAACCTTATAGTAAATCTTGGAATCTGCTTTACTTTTGGTAAATCCTAGGCTCATCAAGAAGTCTTCAATTCTTCCATACCATGCTCTGGGTGCTTTCTTTAAGCCATATAATGTTTTATTTAGTCAACACACATGTGTTTCCTTATCATGTGTCTCAAAACCCAGCGGTTGTTCAATATATACTTCTTCTTCTTTGACACCATTTTCGAAGGTTGTCTTTACATCCATTTGATGTAATTCCCATTTCATCTTGGAAGCCAAAGAAATGATGGTTATGGTTGAGATTTATCTCTCTACTGGTACAAAGGTTTCTTCATAATCAATCCCTTTTTTCTGAGAGAATCCTTGTGCGGCAAATGGTGCTTTGAACTTTTCAATACTATCATCATCTGCATGCTTTGTCTTGAAAATCCATTTGGAAGAGACCACTGAATTATCCTTTGGTATTGGCACCACTTCCCAAACATCATCCTTTAAGATAGATTGGTATTCTTCAATCATGGCATCGATCCATTCCTTTTTCTTTGAGGATTCTTCAAAACACGTAGGATCTTTGTTAACAATATTAGACCTTAATGATACATAGTTGGAATGGAGTATTAGTCTCTTGCATCCTTCTAGTACCCCATATCTTTCTTCTTCTTGAATTATATCATGAGCCCAAGCTAGTCTTTTTCTTGTTGATATTGCTTCATGAGGTGTCTCTATAGTTTCTTGTCATTCTACCATGTCCTAAACTTCTGGTATATGATCTTTTTCATCTCTAACTGGTGGTTTAGTGGTCCTACTACTCTGGGGTTTTTTGTTTGTCTCCATCCAAATGGGTCTTTCTGTATTTGTTGAAGGACACATCTTCATCAAAAGTGACATCTCTGTTGACCTCAATTTTACGAAAAACCTGGAATATAGATTTTGTATGCTTTTGATTGATCACTATACCCAAAAAATATTCCCTTCTTTCGTGATGGGTCCAAATTTTATATTTTCTCTTTGGGAACATGTAGGTACATAGGACAATCAATGTAACATCCCCTGAGAACACGACCGAAAAAATGTGAAGCGTGAGTAAAAGGCACTGTAAGTATGAACACTAGCTTTATCAAAATTTGATGGAAATGGTAATGTTAGGCAGCTGAAAGTGTGCACAACTAAAACGATGATGGGGACGAATATACTAGGGTTAAGAGTAAGTGAGACCTTGAAGAATCTCATTAAATTGCACACCATTCTCAAGGAAGGGATTTTAAATGCTTCTAGCTATGGGTGTTAAGAAAAACCCCTAGTTTTAACATAAACTAAGATAATTTACAACACGAGCACGTCTTAATGATTAGGTATTACTACATTTTAATTTCCATTAATATTCCAAAGGCAAGATGAGTTATTAATAGTACAAAGAGACAATATTGATATGAATTAATATGAAATATAAGAAAGTAATTCCTTAATATTCCTAGGAAAGGAACTTCGAACTGCTATGTTATTGTTCATGGACATGCCACGCAGTGGCAGGTGGAAAATTTACATATACCAAGATTCATGATCGTTCAACACATGCACATGCAAAGAGATATATTCAAGATGGATGGATTTCCCTTTTGATGCATAATTGCATGGGAGAGTTTAACACTTCATTTTTCACTCATGAGAAAAAACTTATACTATGTGGAAGCGTCACCTTCAGAACAAGGTAAGGATCGAGGTTGTTCTTGATACATTAATGTTTAATTAAATACAAAATCCAGTTTCTAGATGGTCATGGTTGACCCTAGTTTCATGGTTGACCCTAGATGGTCATGGTTGACCCTAGTTTCTAGATGGTCATGGTTGACCATGAGAATAAACGTTGTGCATCTAACAAAATGGCTGTTCTAAAACTTGCTTTATAAGATGTGTGTTTTGTTTTTTTAGAGATAGCGACCCGATCGAAGACAGGTTATATGAAGCTTCTGTAAGAACATATTACTGCTAGAAATCCCGCAACTTAACTTGAAAGGAAAGTTGGAACCTTCGAGGTGAAATTGTTTCATCTGAGGATTTTGAAACAAAAGAAAATTGAAAACCAACGTCTCATTTTTGTGATGGAAGGATGGAAATCAAGCCATTAACATTTGTTTTATTCGCATCCAGAATTAATCGCTACTCTGAGGGATCTTGATATCAAATATGATGCAAAAAATCAGGGATTGTCTCGGTGCTAACACAATCCTCATATGATATAATTTATTATAATAGAAGCAAAGTGAGCTAGTGAAAAGGGGCAGTTATATATATATATATATATATATATAAAGACTCTCATCTCAAGGAAACAAGGGGGAAGGATTTTGGGGATGAGGCGCTACCATCATAATCCTACGGTGAGGTAAGTTGGAAGAATGGAGACCGAGCACATGGCCATACTCCATGCAAACCCACACAACAACCATTGAAATGATACAACCTCAACTTAAATATGAGGATGGTTTCTTCTGTGTGTTGAACAATACAATTTTCCTCTACGCGTTGAATAATATGATTTTCCTCTGCGTGTTGGACTCAAATTTGAAGTAGGGTTAAGAATTTCATCCGTGCGTGGGTAGTTCATCCTCTTCTTGTTTATTTTCAAGTTATCAGTGTTGAATGGAACTTAGGTGGAGATAACAAATAGTGGAAGCGATGCCCCAATGAGTTCTTGCTTATGATGCTTTAAGAAAGGGCATCTATAACCTGGGAGGTGGTGGTGCTGGAGGAGATTGATCTGCATTTGGAATTGCGTCTTTATCCTAGTAAATATGATACTTCTCCTTTTCATATGGGTTTGTTTATATCCATCTGTAAAAACACTGCTAGTTGGATTATTGTTGAAACTCTTCTATAGATCTCATAAATGCTGCTAGATGGTCATAGGTGGAGAATATTTTATAGATCTGGAATATTACACTGCCAATAAATTGCCATATGTGATTTTTTTCTTGCTAGATCTCGAAAAAAAATCCATGTTGTATTTTGTTTAATAGTTGTTTGCTTGACATACGATCTAGTTGTTGAGGTTCAAGCATCTGCTTATGTTTCTCTTCTGTCTTAATGGGAGGTTTTAGTGTTAGTGTTTTCATTTGTTCCCTAATGTGTATTTTGAACACATAATATGCATCTAAAATCTCCGCGCTCTGATTTTGGAAGTCATCCAGTCGATTTAATACATGATGTTGTTACTTACATTAATTTTCATTTGAAGAGTTGAGTCCGATGGATTTATTTTTTAAGGAGCCAACCAAATTAGTATTTACCATAGAGCCAACCGATTGATGTGGAGTTTGAGAAGGATAGGATGATGAGGATTATTAATGACCCAAAGATCCACGATTGAGTTTATTTATTCAGATGGTACCAAATTTGGAAAAATGTCTCATTTGAATGTTCTATTTGGGATAAACCTCACTTTTTGGGGCGATGAGGAAACATTAGGGCACTAAAAGTATATTTTATTATTACTAAAGTTTTCCTTGCCCTAAGAACATTTTCATTTTGTATTTGTTTGCATTTATTATTTCTACATGTTATATTTGAATTTGATATATAAGTATAGTTTTAGTTATATTATTCCTCCTACCATTTTGTACATGTTCATAGTGAATAACAATAGAGGGTCCAACCCCTCTTTATTTTGGTGGTTTACTCATAACCATGATCTATACTTGTTCATGGAATCTTTGCTAGCCTTCTCTTGTCAAGATAATGATCTTTAAGATTTGTTAAAACCCAATAAATAGCTACTCTCATGTATGTTATAGAAGAACTAATTTGGGACTCTCATATTCATAAACATATACCAAGTTCTAATTTGGATATGGCTAGGAGAGAGTTAATTAAGGAAGGATGGAGATTAATCCATGTAAATGTTAAACTTGTGAAAAATGATATTGTGTTGTCGGTTATCTAGTGAACAATTACTATGCTATTCTTAGTAGGGTTTCTAGTTATCTCTTATCTTAGTAGATTCGTTGTTCAACTCGGGGTGGCTTTAGAAGGGAAAACATATGTCAAATGAAGCCTATAGTTGGGAGGAAAGTCATACACACGCTTTCAGTTGCCCAAGTCGCATTAAAGAAGTATCTATAAATGTTTAATTTTGTTTATAGAAATTACCATGCATCTTACATGTTTTATAGTACTAATATGCATATTGAGAATTGGTTGCAAAAGTTGAAATGGAAGAGTCTAGGAATAAATCTCGAAGGAAAAGTGTAAACTGAATTAACTATTTGTGTGCATACCTTTTTAATTAGTTTCTTTAACAGTTAACATTGTTATATGGATTTTTTTTTTATCAAACTGATGCTCTTGAACTTGTAGGATGACATATAGTTCTAATATACATGATGAGGTGGCATGAATTCAAGTGGTGGCTACAGAATTTATGCCCAAGGCTACGAAAGGAATTGAGATAACTCTTGGGAAACACTGAGATTCATGCGTCATCTTTGTTGGTTGTGCTCAACATTACATGTATGGTACCTTGATATGAGGGATGTTGACTACGCTTGAAAGAAAAGGGGTATTGTGTAGTCGCTATCCCATTCGAAGGATAGTCTAGCGACTAGTGTAACGATTGTATCTATTTCGAATTTCAATAAGATTCGCTTATGTAGATTTGTATTAGAGTGATTGTAATTTGACGGTTCTTAATTGCAAACACAACGCGATTCTATATTTGAGGTGAAATTTCTTACCATTATTCTTGTACTAATACGATCATTAGTATATCCCTCTTATGAACTACTCAGTAGAACTTAGAAAATTTGAATTACATTTTCCTTATATGAAGATGATAGTAGTGTTTACAATTATGTAATTACACACTCTCAAGAGACTAACATATTTGACTTGTTTGGACATAGTAAAAGCGAAAAATTTACCCCATTTTCTCAGAATTTACATTGAGGAATTTCAAGTATGTTACAACCAAATATCTTTAGATGTTTGAATTTAGTATTTTCAGCAATAAACATTTCTTCTATAGTTTTGTTTCTAAGTGTACTATGGGATAATTTTTTCTGAACATAGACCGCGGTCTTTGCTGCTTCAACCCATAAATACATGGGTAGATATTGATCATGAATCATGGCTTTGACTACTTCCATGATAGATGTGTTATTCCTTTCTTCTAATCCATTTTGTTGAGTGTTATAGGGTGTGGTAAGATCCCTCTTAATCCCATATTCTTTGCAGAAGTACTTGAATTCAGTTGAAGTGAAATATCCTCCATTATCTTATCTTAATATCTTCATTTCCTTTTCATAGAGATTCACTACAAGAGATTTGAACTCTTTGAACTTTTCAAATACTTCATCTTTCTTTTTCATGAAATATATCCAAGTATTACGTGAGTATTCATGAATAAAAGAAACATAATAGACATACCCTCTTAAACAAGTAGTTGAAATTGGTCTACACACATCTGAGTGGATAATCTCTAGGATCCCTTTTTCTTTACTATTACTACTTGGAGATGGATTCTTGGTGTTCTTCACTTGAGCACACCCTTTTCATACCCCTTCATTGTTGATCTAGATTTCTGGTAGACCTATTACTACCGTGACCACAATTGGTAATTCTTTCTAGTTTATATGAGCAAGTATTTTATGCCATAGTTCACATGGACTAATGGTGCAAGCCTTGAAAATTGAGTCTATATGTCCTTTTAGTTTGTAGAGCCATCCTTATTCAATACCTATTACAATTGCATCATTTATAGTTTTTCCTTTTGACCACATAAGAAATTCACCATCTACAAAGGTATCTTTGAAGCCTTTCTTTTCTAGAGCTGATATAGAAAGAAGATTCTTCTTTAGACCCACGAGATATAGGATTTATTTCATTTTCATGGACTTACAGAATTTTAGCTTGTAGGAATCTTCTCCCATTCCTTTGATGAGATATTGATAGTCATCTGAAAGCCAAACTTTGTGTGGATAATATTTCTAAGTGAGGCATGAGAGAGAATATCTGTGGCATGTCATATGTTTGGAAGAACCACTATCTATGAGCCAAGTATCACTTCCATGAGAGATAGATCCTGTGAGGATCGATACAAAGACATATTCTTCATAAGAGTTTTCATTCTCTTCGATCCTTTCTTCAGTTGCATGGGCATGGAACTTTTTGTTATTCTTATTGAACTTGTTATTGTTAAGTGGGCAATGTCTGGAGATATTTCCCAACTAATGACATGTATAAAATTCATGGTATGAGTAATCCTTCTTAAACTTCTTACCTCTTTTTTAGTTCTAGTGATGTACTTGTGGTAGATCCTTGATCCTTCCTTTTATTCCTTCCATTTTAGGGTATGATTAACATTATCATTCTAGAACTTAGAATTGTATACAATTCTATGATAATGTAATGTCATAGCCATAATTACAATATTTATTAATTAAAACAAAAGAGTAGTATTGAAAATAACCATCTTTTTTTTATACATGTGCAATGAAGGGTTTTCGAGAACATTCATAGTAATTTGTTCATTGGTAGTGCATCGATTGTTCGATACATTGGGAAAATAAATAATTTTTATTACTTTACATTTTCACCTTCTATAGTCTAATTTGAGGTTCACTTTTATTTACATTTACATTTTATTTATTAGTTATCATATTTAAATCTTTAAGCATTATAAAATGAGAATTCCAACATTATGGTTTAGGTGGTTAGGTTTAAGCCCTTCCTCTTTTAATGTATAACTACTTCATGACTATGACAGTCGCTTACATTGAACCACGCATACACTTACTTTATACAATCTTTCTCTTTTAGTAAGACTATTACATGGAAATGGCATAATTAACACATAAAGGCTTAGCATTAAATTACTAAAGGACTCATTTACTATTAGCATAGTCTCCATTAATTAAATGTATAACATAGCTTCACCTTAACTAGCATGAACAACATTATTCAATTATCTCAAACATTACTAACTATACACTTAAAGTATGTAAATATTTACCATAATTATAAAATTATAAAAATGCTTTCATGCAAGAATTTAAGCCTTCCCTTTGAAAGCAAATTAATGATCAATTAATATGTTTCTACACAACCTATAATATATTCTCTTATAAAGAGTTGTTATCATTGCAATGATCCAATGGTTAGGATATGTTATCCATACTTTAAGGTTTTATAATAATGGATGGTGAATTAAATCACCTTAAAAGTTGAGAGATTCTTAAATAAAGATGTGAAGAATGACATACTAAGTTGTTAACTATTTTTGAAAGACTTGTAATGAAAGCTATAATGCAAGCTCTCAAACACTAGTCAAGTGAACTAATCGTGTGGAATCATAGCAACAGTATCACATCAAAATATGTAAGCGATATCACAATTATAATATATAGTCAATAAAAAAAGGATATGGTTATGGCCCATCGACATACATAAAGGAAGGGTTATCTCAAGGACAAAACACTCTGCATCTACCACCCAAGTTTTCTCCTTTCCTTAATATATATTGATAATAACCTTAAAAAATTTAAACTTAGATTTTTAGAAGAGAATGCACTTCTCTTGTCAACAGTAAACACATTTTAATATATTAGAAAGGATTCTTGCACTTGTGAAATACCTTTCTATGGAACAAAGTATATCTATGTAGACTGTAAATGACTCTTTATCGAGAGGAATATATGATCTAAAACACTGATAGCCATTAATAATGAGCATAGAAAATAACTATCTGAATTCATTTTTTTTTCTAATAAGACTTCTCTTCCTTTCCTAACGCAAGCATAAAAATGGTGTTCGTTCTCTTATTTTCGTCATAGTTGGTGAAGTATCAAATCCTCTATAAAGTCCAATCAAAACAACTATGAAATTTTAACAATGTAAAGAATTGAAGTACGAAACATAGTACTCATATTCTAATGAATATAATGCTCTTTCTTCCATGAGCACTGTCTTCACAGGTACTAGGGTTTGCTTCTCTAAAAGACAAACGATGCATTATACACACAATACCAATACAAACAATAAAAGTAGGCAAATTGACATACCTGTATAAAAGAAATTGACCGAACATCTATTATCATGAAGGTACCAACTTCCTTTTGTTGTATCCACTCTCAATGAATGACTTTCCAGAAAATAGGCAAGAATGAGGTTTTTCTTGCCTTCAGAAGCCACCATAAAGAAACTACAGTTATGTGGCTCTTCCACCCCAGAGTCCTAGTCTTCATTCCCATCACTTACATCGGGGATGTTGTAGATCTAATGGACCCTGATTGAATATTTGATCTCCATTTCCAGATGTTATTGGCATTGGAAAGCCCTCCAAAATTTATCTGGCTCCACACTTGGTCGTGCGCAAACAATCTATATGCTAAAGTAGAAGACCGTATTTCACATTTGGCACTTCCAATGGAATCTATAAATATGTTCCCTGATATTGCAAATGTATTAGGTTGATTAATTTTTTTGTACTATTTTTATAGGTTGCAAGGTTTGTGATGAAGAAACAAGGAGAGCATCAAGAAGTTGCGATAGGACTGGCTGCTCAAATCTTTAGGTGTCTAACTGAATTGGAATTCGATGAAATGTTCAATAATTCTAAATATTTAACGAAGGAATAAGAAAGGAAAACCATTCCTCAAAAATAAATCATAGATATTCTCCACTTCAACTCTTTTGCATGACAACTAAGTGATAGTTGTAAAAAGAATCAAAGCTTGATCACCTAAAATGTCTAGAAAGGCATGACATGCCAGAAGGGTCGTTCTTCCAAACAAGCATATTTAAAAGGGACTTAAAATATCACCTACAAATATTCTACACAAACCTAGTTTCTGAATCACTTGGTAAAACACTACCATACTTAGACTTGGCTTCTAGACTCTGAGGTAAGTAACTCAACATACTTGACATACCCATCAATACAAAAATTGAAAAAAAATCATTTTAATATAGGAAAATTTACTGATGAATACAACAACTGGTTACTCAGGATGCTTGACATACTCAAATGTATGGAAAATATTGACTCGTCAATACTACATAAACAAGAATCAGAAAATTATTGACTCAAGTACTTATCACAGGGCCAGACTTATCATACTTAGGAATACTACTTGGGAGAATCACACTTATGGAACACCAGTAAATGGAGCACAAACATGGCCTAAGGCCACACAAAGAGAATTTACAACAGCCATACAAACTCTAATTCTAAGAAAGCCCAAAACTGATTCAGTAACTGTAAAACAGATACATGAAACTAATCAAGGATCAGATATCAAGTATACTGAAGGGAATGCAAATAAAATATAAATTTGTACTTCAGTGAGACAAGGTGTACTTCAGTGAAAATAATCTCAAAATGCACCTTACACAGATAAGTGGGAAATGGTCAAAATCCAAACCTCCCATTCTTACAGCTTCTATAAGTTGCTGGAAATGCTTCAAATGTTTGCAATGAAATTGAATGGTGACTCTAGTCAGAAAATTATAAGTTGGTATTTCCAATTTCTATATATTTTAGTTTTCATGGGCCATGTTTGATTATTGATAAAAAACCATAGATCTGTTTCACTCTTGAAACCAAGACCCAGCTATATATATGTCTCGACACACCAACTATATATGTGTCTTAACTGTCACCCTCCCCTCCCTCGATGAACTTGCGTTCAATGTGTTAAATTGATTACAAGGGGGGAAGTTGTAACGAGGTTGTTATGGAGAGAAGATGAACCCAAAATAGGTGAGAGAAGATGAAGGAACAGGAACAACAAAGACATGGATTAAAAAAGAACCGTGATCATACATTTAGACAATTGGTAGATTAGCAATTCAATTCAATTTAGTCTTATTAATAGTTTCCAGAAAACTCCTAAGTTGGTGAAGTTATAAACTGAGATTTTGATCGACGTGTGTTGCATCGAATCAGAGTGGGATGCACTCAAGAAGAAGCTGGTAGAGTGGAGCAGTTCAACATAACCTAATTAGTAGCATAAGAGACATTACCACCTTTTGAACTGGTCTAGTCTTCATCCATATCATCTGAAATATATTATTATTACTCAATATTCTCTTTGGTGGACTCAAACACCACATTCATTTTTCCTCCCTACAATAATATTGACATGTTCACTATAATGGATTTCCATAATCGTACCATGGAAATGAAACTTTTGAGTTATAACAGTATGATTTGAAATAAAATATTAAACTTAGGACCAAGCCAAGCATGGAATTTTAACAATTTACATTGATAAGTATACATGATCTACACTATTGTTTCTTTGTTTTACATTTGATCACGAAACCTTACTGATTGTGTGTTCGTAAAGGAAGGATTTTGACTCTCGCTAACTCTGTTGAGTGGGGGTGATTCTTAATTGTGACTTCAGCTATGATGTTTCTATTGTCATATTCTTTGTGGCCTCTTTCCAATAAATGTAATTTCTTCTGTTCAAAACATGAAAATGATAGTTGGATTTTCTCAAAATCTGTAAAGACACATCAAATTTTACATTATTTAACATAATAAGTCAATGATTGTTCACAAAAACTACAAAATCAGATACAAACATAGATTTATACTCCATCAAGGATAGGAATGCAGTTGATCCCCAACAATAAGATTGTTCCTCCCTTTGTCTATTGCAAGTGAAAGAAAGGGAAATTGGAGAGGGCTTCTCCCAGGTCCGATTGAACAAACAGGAAGCCCACCAAGATTCCTTAAATTTTAAAAACAACAACTATGGGTTCCTATTAGGGGGCTTCTTGGCCCATCTATTCATTATAAAAAAAATTGAAGTGATGAAAGCATTCCATTCCTGGCATACGTTGCAAAATCTACACAAAGAATCTACTAGTAGCCACACCAGTATTTCTTTGATCAGATCAAGTGACAAATATGACCCTTTGCAATGTAGTTTCTTGAGGTAACCCATTTTATATAAACCGTACTCAATAGGAAATAAGCCCTACTCAATGGAACACTAAATCTACTCCGCAGGATAGAAGAAATAAATAGGCGGGAAACAGAGTGCTAATGAATTATAGGTTAAAGATATGTAACTGTTGAAAATATGAGAACATTGTAATGGGATCTGTTATACTCTATATTCTGAAAAACTAATATTGGTTTAAGGTTTGCATAACATTATAATATAACTCGAGTGCATGGTAACCAATATATGTAAGTCTTTATTAAAATATTACAAACTACCCAACGTTGAACCATTTAATAGAAAGTGGACTCAAAACTCAACAATCAGTAAATATTTGAGTTAATTTGGTTAGTCACATTCACCCTGCAACACGTAGGGAAGCAATCCAACAAGAAATATATGGGAAAGAAATAATCACACGGGGTAACACGTAGGGAAGCTATCCAACAAGCAATCTATGGGAATTAAATAATAACAAGTAAGAGTGCGTTATCCAACACAGTATTGATGGCCATGTTATGAGATCGCAACATTAGAAAACCTCTAGTAAGTGCAACATCTAAGTAATTACTCAACTAGTTGTTAAATGTAATATCCCAAATTTTGGACCAAACACTTATAGGCATGAGCCTATTGATTATGATGTTATGTGGATAGTTTATTTTGATATATTGGGTTGATTACCCCACTGCATATGAACATGATGATTTTTTATATATATTGGGAATAAGCAAATTATTGATGATAAATATATATTCTTGTTTGTGTTGGGCGTGGACCATAAATCACATGATTGATGAGATGTTTTGTGTTCAGCAAGGAGCTCTGGAGCACATGGGTAATCAATATTTTGTGTTGAGAAAGAAGATCTGTAGCACATGAGTACTTACATTTGTGTTGAGCGAGAAGCTCTGGAACACATGAAAAGATAATTTGAAGTGTTGGGCATAAGCCCAGGAGCCTTCCATGTTGATGTTGAGCATAAGCTTTGGAGGATCAGATCCTTGCCCATTGTATCCCTAGGTGTATCGTACAAGTACATCTTGGCATTAGTGTTGAGGAAAGAGCTCTAGAATTGCACTAAGTTTGTAACTCCTTATTAAGCATTGAGTATGGGCTCTAGTAAGCTCTAGGGGTTACTAAAAATAATTTAATAACTTTCGAGTGAAAACGACTCGAGAAAAATATTGATCTCATAAGACTTATTTATAAGTGATTAAATGAAAATTTGAATTTTTGTATTCTGATCAAGTACTGAAGAACTACCATGTTATATGAAGGAATCCAACATGCAATTTATGTTTAGAGTTTCCTAGCCTAGTGACTTAACCATCTACCTATTTTGACCTTAATGAAGAAGTGTCATTAAGTTTAGGGATCATGGTATATGATGCCCAAAGACAAATGTTAGCGAAAGTTATATTATTATGTATTTTATACATGGTATGTATAAATAATAAATATAGTAATAATATTAATGATGAAAGAAAGAAAGGAAATTTCCATCCATTATTATTTATTATTAAAAGATAATAAATAGTACAATACCTACAAAAGTCTAATTAGGAACTAGTTGAAAGTTCCTAAGTTAAAGTATTAAAAATTACAAAAATTAAGTAAAAAGGGTTAAATCAAGAAATCAAGGTTTCTTGATTTAACTATCCCTTTGATTGAAAAGTTTGTCTATAAAGTATCAAGCCAAGCAAAGGCTTGGGATTATGATCTATTTGGTGGGAGTCATTATTCTGCCTATTTTTCTCTCAAGAGAATGCTTGAAGAACAATTTCCTGGAAGGAAAAGGAGAACTGATATAGACCTGATATACTAGATAGGAAACCCTACCTTAGGAGCTCTAAGCTACTTGCATGTTGGAGTCTAGCTCGAGGGGATCCAAATTGAAACCAGGAACGGTTCCAAGTCATGGTTGGGTGGAACGTTGTAATTCCCAAGTGATTTGGTAATCTAATATAGAGATTAAAATATGCCTATGAATTGTTAACGCTGGTTATTTGAGTGTGCAGGTTCAACCATTAAAGAAGATTCAAATTACAGGTATGAGATCCTAGGCTTCCTATTCTATTTTTCTAGAATAAAAGTTGGCTGATTTGGGTAAATATTTACATTACATGTTCTAACCCTTTATGTTTGAGTTCTGTTCAAATATTCTAGGGTTTACATTTTTAAGGTATAACCCTAGGATTTACTTTATTTATTATGTTAGATTTATCCATGGTTGATTTCTTTACATTACTTCTGGAGTTTAATTCCTGTATAAATGTTTATCAAGGGTTTGCACCTTGGTTTTCATTCTTGTATTATATTTCTGTTGACACTGTGTTCATTACAAACTAGGTTTTATTTCATATCTTTTACTTATCTATTCTTTTCACTTTTATAAACTCTACTGGCGTATTCCATTTGTTAGCATAGGCATGTTTTAGATTTATATAGACTAGTTTAGAAGTAAGACATACATATATAAGTATAAGCTTACAACCTAGTTAACCTAATATATTAGCTACAACTAAAATACCATATATATATATATATATATATCAACATATATAAAATAGAAATACAAATCTAATCTACTAATACAATAATTATATCTAAAGCACAATTCATAAACATTTCATTTAAAATCCAAGATGAAAACCAGCAAAGACCTTTAAAGGTCTGCATATTTAAATACACGATAACTACTAAATTATTTCCATTAAAATGACTTCATCATAAGCAAATAAATAGAGTAAGTATCGTGACCATTCATTGGTCGAAAATCAAGTTCCTTTTCCTAACTAGATTCCACATCCCTAATATTATAAATCTACATAATCAAATCGTATGCTATAAATAAAATAGTCCCATCTAATAATGCTCACAACCATCATATAATAATTAAACCAAAAGAATTACAATATAAACAATTAAAAACATGTAATTACATTAAGGTCATAGGAGCGAATCCTGTAGACGACCTTTTCCACTTTTGCTTACATAATCTACGACAAACATTAATACACATGAACCAAATTATAAACCCCATCATAATATTACACACAGTCCAAGTAAATATAGAGGAGAGGGTAGGAATCAAATCATGTGGGCACCTAAGCCCCAAATCACAACCACCCACTTATTAAAACTCAATGTATCAACAACAACCAGGATTCGAATCCTGTAGATTCGTTCTACACTCATCCAAGCGACGCTATACACAGAGTGTGTGTGGGCTATAACATTTAAATAAAATTGCTACAACGAGTTCATGAGAACCTTATCCTTCTACACACAGGCTATAAATAAAAAATAAAATAATTACATAGAGATCGTAAGACCTTTACTAAGCTATGCAAAACATTTACTGGATCATCATCACTGCTTCCGCTATCTCGAACAAATGGTGCTATCTCTCAATTCTACTCATCACAGGAAGTTCTACAGAGCCAACCCTTTTTCATGTTGGTTGTATGCCTAGCCTCCATGTAGGTCTTCATCGTCTTCAACACTTCTATCTGACCATGGAATGAGCCATGTCAGAAATCCCCGCCCAACACTTAAATCTGACCATGGGAGGAACACATCCAAGAACCATGTCAGAAAGGCACACCCAACACTCACATCTGACCATGGGAGAAACACATCCAAAACCCATGTTAGAAAGGAACATCACTCACATCCGACCTCATCTTGTCAGAAAGGATCTTTACTTACATCCGACCTTATCTTGTCAGAAAGGCTCCGCACTTACATCCGACCTCATCTTGTTAGAAAGGCTCTGTTGAGACTCGGAAATGTCATATTTTCATCCACTTCATCTCTCGCTATTCCTCACATTTCATCATCCCATTAACCTTTTATCATACCATTTCCATACATATATGTGGGTTTCACCTTATTATTTCCACTTTATTCATTTTAGTATTATAAGTGAATTTATGATTAAAATATTAGAAATTAAACATGTTTTTCACTAATATCTCAAATATGGATGAGCTTTGTAATATGTAGGAATATGTGAAGGATTAATTCAAGAAAAGACTTCTCAAATATCTCCTCCACCATTTCAAGGAGATAATTATTCAAGCCTTAATTCTAATGAGAAGATCATGAAGATTTGGTTGGCATATCATATTTAGGATTTGTGAGAGACATGTGGAGGATTTGAAGGGATCATATCTTGTAATAATAGGAAGGTAGATGAGGGGTTGAGTGAATAGTGGATCCATCATTATGAGATGGTTATCTCCTTCATGTATAAAAGAGAGTGCTCTCTCTTCATTTAATTAATCATATATAGAATCATATGATATAGATTAGAGATAGATGGTAGATTGTAGAAGTTATTCTTGACTTTGTAAAATGGAGAAGGGAATTCTTAACTTTTAGATGTTGAGTCGGATGATCCAGTCGATGAAGCAGTTGATTTAGCTATTGATTAAGTCATTGATGTAGTATCTTTACACACCCATACCCATACCCATACGCACCAGTTTACTTAGTGTACCCAGTAGCAGAGGCAGTTTCTATTTATGCTGCAGATTCGACTAAATCAACTTTTGTTGGAGGATTTGAAACTACTACTAGTAGGCCAGGCTTCATAATATTATCTTTGATGCTTTCATGAGTTGTCACTGATTCTTGTGATGTAAATTAATATTTATTTATTGTTAATGTGAGCTCACATGTGTTGTCTTGTTGCTCTTCATATGTTGTCTTTCTTTTATGCAATTTACTTTCAGCCGTGTGTTTCATCTTCCAGCATTAGATTAGCAATTTCTTGTTTCAGCTTAAGGGGTGTTAGATTAGATTAGTCTTAGTTTCACGGGGGGGTATATTAGCTTAATTTCACTTTAGTCCTGCATATACTTTGCATGTGCTTCGTAAGCCTATGAACCTTGGATTAACAAATTAAATGTTTGGGAAAATACTACAACGGAATTAAAACAACATTAATTCGGCCCAACATTTTGGCGCTGTTGCCGGGGAAGCACGATGGATTGAAGTTTAGTTTGATTATTTTTCTGCAAGTGTACACTAGGGTGTGAATTTCAATTTCTGCAATGAGTGAATTTCAATTTCTGCAAAGAGTGTTTCAATTTTGCAAGTGTGAATTTCAATTTCAGCAAGTGTGTTTTCTCGCAAATGTGAAGAGTAATTGTTTTTCTTGTACATAGTGTTTTTTTAATTTGTTTTCAGCAAGAGTATTTATTTAAATTTTTCATTAAGATTTGGGTGTTGTAAGAATCCCTTTTTCAAAATGATTTAATAATGACCTTAATATTGGAACAACTCACTCAAATCCTTGCAAAAATAGGGATCTCCTCTTCTCTCGAAGAGGAGATCCTAACAGCAGCCGAGAGCTTAATTACTCCTCTAGAAACAAATGAAGAATTAGCATACAAAGAATCGTGCACATTTCATGGAGAACAATCATGCGAACATGAGATTGAGGAGGACCATGAGGAGTTGTAGCATGATCTGAGGAGTGAAAACTATGCCTACGAAAGCCTTATCGAACAATGGTTTCAAGTGAGTACTAGGTTAGAACAATTTAGTTTTTCTTTTTTTCTAGATAATTCGCAGTCAGCAATTAATTTCACACATTCTGTTTATCATCATCTTCTATTTGCAAAATTCACATTGAACATATTCTTATTGTTGTTATGTGAATGGCTACACTAGATATTTAACTACACGTAACTATTTTTTAATTCCCAATCAGCATAGAGTAGGTAGGATTTTATTTTCAGTTTTTGTTTTCAACCAGAATATGTATGATCTCCTCCGCGCTTTGTGCAATTGTGAGGATCAGAAAGTAGGATGTTTTCTAAATTTTTCAGGAATGAATAATTAATGTTTTGCAACATGCTTAATTGGTTTCATCTTTAATTTGTAATTCATTATCTCCGTTTGCTGAAAAATTTTCAATTTGTAAAATAATAACCAGCCTGCAAAATTCATGTGGCAAATTCATTCTAAACTAAACAGTCACTGGAATTATAATAGCTGCAACTCCAAGCTGAAACATCCCAACTCCATCAATGTCATGCCGGTAAGCTTCTCATCGGTTGGAGTCGCAGCCATCCTTTGCCTTTGTAAAGCATAAAATACATGGTCTACAATTTAATGCCAGATGAGAGTGAATTGAGATTTTCCACACTTAAATTTAAAAAATTTACCACGAATGATTACATTACCAGATGTCCTCACTCAGAATTGCTTCTGCCGCCATGACTTTCCTTTGTCCTTCAATTTAAATCTGCGGCAAAACAAAAACAATACAGGTGATAAACATGAGTTTTTAGATAAATAGGGATCCGTAATTAACATAAAAATATATATAATGGTGGTTTCACTTGATTCATAATTTGATTCATGATTTATAACCAAGAGCTTTGCGCTCATGATTTGTGGCATATCTGTTCACCCCATATCGTTGTGATAAATGGGCCAACCTCTGCGTCTCTATGCAAACAAACAACTTCCTTCTAGTGTACAACCACTGGAAATTTCATATTTGAGCTCATATCTCGATCTTCTTGCACTGTAAAAAGGAATAGCAAGGGTTCGGTCAAGTATCGATTCTAGTACAAACTTTGTTAGAAACAATTCCAATAACTAGGTCTCAATTTCAGGGAGTCCATCCATAGTGCTTAGCTTTTAGTCGATAGGAATGTTGAATTGAATTTCTAATTCATCTTGTGTAGAGGGGGAGAAGGAAAAATGATAAAAAAGAAACACTTTTAGCAGAGTACGGGGTCTTACATGAGTTTTCGCAGACTGCAACGACTGGACTTCGCTCTTTGGCTTGGAATGAACTCTACAAAATCAAAATCGCAAAAATAATAAAAATGGGAATGTGAAACATTTTCACCCAATAACAAAATAATTAGTGGGTTAAAAGCTCCTTTGGTCAACTACAATATCTACGATGCATTTATTTTAAGGCAAAATAGTTGAGGGAGAATTAAATTTTTGAAAAACCAAATAAATTGTAGCCAAGCTTAACTGTCGTCGTATGGGTTTCAAAGTATAATTTCCTTAGCCAAAATCCATGGATTGTTATGATCTACATTCCATGTTGAGAAATAATTAAGTCAAACTCCATAAGTCTCACTGTCCCATAAATATTTTGAAATATGGATTAGCATTCCTAAATTTTCTCTCCATCGACATTTTTGTTTGCTTTATTGAGATTAGATTATTATGCTTCCAGATCCGTCTCTTGCTAGTTGCTAGTTTTTCTCCAGCTTGGCCGAAGCCTCTTACTATAGGATGTAACAATTTTGGCTGAAAAATCTGTTGACTTTAAATCCAACCTCACTGCCTCATTAATTCTCTATCCTTACAACTGGAATGCCGAGTCATTGAAACTTCTTGAATGCTTCTAAAAAGGGGGGGGGGGTAATGAAATCACGGTTCCACATTAAATATTGTTTTTAACAAACTCTACTATTTTTCAGAGATGTCTATTCTTGGTGATACGCCGTAATCACACATCTCGACAGTTTTGTTCCATCCACATTGCCCTTCCGCATGTACAATGCATCTTCAGGAATGGAGCTTGCAGATGAATGTGCTTCCACTCTATCGAATTGTCATGAAGAAGGACGATTTCATAGATTCTTCCTTCCATCTCCATTGAGATTTCCCTCAACGATCTACCTATTCCCCTTCATGCTATTGAACCTATGCTGATTGTAACACATGCTGATCGTAATGTATTTGGTCATTCAAAATGTCTATAGAAACTAACGAATAAGAAGCCCATGCAATATTCCACGTCCTTTGGGCCATCTTTGAAAGGGAAGCAAGAAGCAATTTAATCAGTGAGATCATCAATTCCATGTTGTTGGAATGAGTGGATATTTTGTATATATGAGGCATGATGGTCAAAATTATGATGACATACTTCACATAAGAGGCAATGTAATAGTGTACTCCGATATCGGATCACACCCAACTTGCAAATGCAATGAGAAATTCTCAATCCAAAATTTTTCATCAATTGACGCCCATTTGTAGACTGTCAACTTCGGATGCAATTTGTGAGCACACTGTGACACATTTTAAAAATATGGAATATGGGTTTTGTGCAAAAGGGTCTCATTTAGTTGTCTTTGAAGTAGTTTGTGAAAATTCGACTTGGTTTGAGAGCAGTTTGCATTTTTCTGGACATAAAAATGCCATATTTGGGGATGGTCGGTTTTCAATATGGCAGATACACAGTCAAACTCATTAGAAAAGAATGATTTGAATTCATTTTTTTAATTGAAGGAATATGAAAGATGAGATATGAGTCTCTTGTGGGAGTGGACATGTAAATTATCGGCATTTGAAAAACTATTGGAGCCTGTCTTTCTCTGGAAAAACTGTTTATAACGTGCACGGAACAAGCTTCCATCTAGAAACTGAAATTCAATGATGAATGCCTCTCTGCATGAATATGTGTTGGATCTATGCATTTAGTTTCTGTAGTCTTGTGTACATTGAATAATTATTGAAAGTGTTCATTGCGATTTTACAGTTGGCTAACTTTTTTGGTGCATGGGACGGTAAAGGAAAATAATAAAATCTCTATCCCAATGATATTTCTTTTATACCAAATCAAAATGCTCACTACCGACTCACTCTCTATTAATTTCATGGATCTCATTCGAATTATTTCCTTCATATAAAAAAATGTGTTTTGCTTTGCTTGTGAGGTTTGACAATACGGCGCTTAAGAAATTTGCTTGAATCTGCTTGATTGGTTAAATTCCTTTCATGTTGGTAAAATGACATAATGTAATCCTCTTTTTGCATATTGACATAATTTGTATTATTTTTAATTCTTAGAAACTCTCAGGAAAAAAGTCTATTAAGAACACACACACCAAGCTTCCATCTAAGACTCGAACACACATTTGCTAAAAATTCATATACATACATTGATGTTTTCATTTCAATTTGCTGATGTTGTTTAAATTATGATCATAGCAATATCTTTCAGATGGAGAAATTGATAATCATAGATACACTCAGGTCCGTGCTGGTAGTTTCATTTGACTTCTTTATTTCTGTTTTGCGAATGATACAACGCTTTATTTTTTTTGTTTTGTTTAAAAATAAATAAATAAAATATTTGCAAATGGACACTCTTACATTCCCGAAAACAATACAAATGCATGAATTTTACGCTCCAAGATAATTTTTTTTCTTCAAGTCACTTTAACAGCACACAGAGACAAAGGTGAAAACGCACTTTATTTTTGAAATTCAATTCGCTCATCTTCATACTAATTCCTGCATTTTAGAATAATCTCACAAGTTTGATTGCAGGTTTAGTACTAACATTTTTTTAGGTTCGAAGATTGTCAATTTTGTTGTTGAAGTGATTTTTCATGAATCACAAAGTTTTTAAAAAGGATGCTTCGTTGACAATGTTTCTAGGATATTTGATTTTTCAATCCATAAAAGTGCACAATGAACTAATTTTCTCACAACGCAGAAAGTTTCTTGTCTATTGCAGCTGGTTGTTACAGCTAGCTTTCACAGCTAGTTGTTACAACTATCTTTCGCAGCTAGCTGTTGTAGCCGGGTGTTGTGGCTGGGTGTCGCAACTGGTTGTTACAACTAGCTTTTGTAGCTGGCTATTGCAACCAGGTGTTGCAGCTACTTGTTGCAACTAGCTGTTGCAGCCAGGTGTTGCAGCTGGTTGTCACAGCTGGGTATTGCTGCCAAGTGTTGCAGCTGGTTGTCATAGGAGGGTGTTGTAGCTGGTTGTCACAGGAGGGTGTTGTAGCTGGTTGTTGCAACCGGGTGTTGCAGTCGATTGTTGCAGCTGCCTATCAGAACTGGGTGTTGCGGATGGCTGTCGCAGTTGGGCGTTGCAACCAGTTGGTGTAGCTGGTAGTTGCAGCTCGCAGTTGTAGCTTTAACTGGTATCGCAGCTAGCTGTTACATCTATTAAAATTTTTAAATTCTAAATGTTTTGTTAAGGAGCCAATACATTAATGTTGAACGCCCAGGAACACAGATCGGGTAAATTTAATCTTGAGTTTTTTTTCCATTTTTATTTGTGTCTTGTAAAAAAAAAGGAAAAATATATAAAATTTTAAAAATTATTTCTTTTGTTTTATCAATAAAAAAAATTGATTTTTCAAAAGAAAATAAAAATATATATAAAAATCACAAACAATAAAAAGTTAAAAAGAAAAAAACAACCAAAAACAAAAATAAAGTTGCAAATGGATGTTTTCATTTTTTTCCTAAAATTTCTTTTATGTTTAAACGCTAAATTGTTTTTCTTTGAGTCACTTCAAGAAGCAATCAATGACGCAGACCACGAGCGCAATAGAAACAAGTATTACACATTTTATTTCTTCCTGACATTTTCTTTGCAGCTTATGTACTTCTTTCCGCATGATATGTTTTGTTTTATGAACTTCTCACAAGTTTCATGCTAGGTTGCATGAGGACATGAAACTAGATCAGTTGGGGAGGGGGAACTATATTCAATACATATTTTCATGCAGGAATTTGTACTAAGTTTTGTTTCAGGTTCAAAGATGATCGCATTTTGCTGCTAAAGTGATTTTTCAAGAATCACAAAATTTTTGAGAATCATGCTTTGATAGATAGCCTAAAGGAGCTGTTAATCATGACATTTGCTGATAAACATCATATCATTGGTTGTTACATAGAAACCATTCATAAACTCATTTGCGTCATGTTTGTTTATCCATATTTCTCCTTCAGAGCACCTTCATCATCCATGTCTTGATGTCCACTTTCCATCACTTTATCTGTCATGACTTCACACATGCCTATCTTTCTGAGTTGCATACATCCCTTTATATTTTTTATTTCATTTTTCCATCCCAGTTTTCCTTTTGAATAAAACTAGCTCCCTTTACATGACTATATAGCCTTGCCATATCCACTGCTTGACTGTGAGATATTTTCACTTATAGTCCTACCAATTTTTTTATACCAACTCACGTTGACTGATGTGGGATTTCTTCAGGCCCACCTTTCAACAAGTACTGCTCCATTGACCTCAGCACCTTGACTAGGATATATACTAGAGTTCATTTTGAGTACCTCGAGGCTTGCATGAATTAATGGCAAGTTGTCTCGCTGATAATCATGGGAATTCATCAATTTTCCTTGATCATCAAATCTTGCAAGTGGCTCGAAATCAGCACATCTATTCGCACTTCGCAAGATGTACTTGGGTACCTTGGCACTCATTGACATCACTGGTGAGTTTCCTCGCATTGGTTAACGACATTCATCAATGACCATTAATCCAATGATTTCTTTTCATGCTTGACATCGGCACATTTATTCGCATGACTAGAATTGTACCATCAAGTTTTGTAGCGAGTGAAGACTATACATTCTTTCTCATGACTCCATCAGTAATTGTAGAAACATGACTTCAAATCTATGAGTGTACTACAGTTCCACTTTTTGCCTTCCACATTTTCCATTATTTATCAGCAGTAGTTCAGATTCCTCCACTTCACAGTAGTTCCAGCAGTTACAATCGCATCAACATTTACAGTTACATTTTTATCCTGTAGTCATGAAATATTCTCCATGATTCAGTAGTAGCAGTTCAAGTTCCTTCACTGCCCATGATCCAGCAGCAGTGACACATTCCATGATCCAATGACATCAGCTACATTCCTATTGCATCGTTCATCTAATTTTTGGGTAAGTGGGGGTATGTTGTTTTCTAAACTTTAATCATGCAATTCCTTACATGCTAGCAATGAATAATTTGGAAAATTCCCTCACCATGCTCCATTTTTTTTTCACATCCCATGCTAGATTGCATGAGGACATGCAACCACATCGGTCGGAGAGGGGGAACTATATTCAATACATACTCACTACTATCATTCCATTTCTTTTCACCATCATCACCCATTTTTCATCTCATTTACCATCCACTAGCATTTCTTTTTCGATAAATCCTCTGTTGCACTTTGCTTTATACACATTGATATTGGCATGATTCATAAAGATATAGAAAATGATTTCTTATGCACAACAATTCTTTCTATGCACATTAATAGCTTATCATTTCCACTGAGAGTATGGCAGCTAGAAAATAAATAATGAAATGAATGTTGTTAACACAAGAACCAACATTCTTTGTATTCATGGTTGTCACATAAGAACCAACCATAAGGAAAATGTCAGCTGTTACTCATCCATTTCACATCATGAAATGAATGTTGTTAACACGAGAACCAACATTCTTTATATTCATGGTTGTCACACAAGAACCAACCATAAGGAAATGCCATTCATTACTCATGTATTTCACACCCTAGAAACATTCTTTGTTAAAAAGACATCATCAATCAAATCCAAGTTCAGATGCCAAAAGTTCTTGAGAAGATCCATACACGGTTGCATGAGGACATGCAACAAGTTTAGTTGGGGAGTATGTTGAGACTTGGAAATGTCATATTTTCATCCACTTTATCTCCCGCTATTCCTCACATTTCATTGTCCCATTAACCTTTTATCATACCAATTTCATACATATTTGTGGTGTTAGCACTCAGAATATACCCAGGTTGTAAAGGTAAATCCCAAAGCTAACACCATAACCACTTTAGAAAGAAACTGGTTTTTCTTCCAGAGAGGGATCTCTTGATACAGATTTAACAAGACCAGATATAAACCAACACTCAAGATTTGTATAGATTTTTGAAACAACACATAACCATTGGGCAATGGAGTCACATACATACAAAGATATCACAAAGACATATACATGAGATTTGTCAAAGGCAAGATAACCATTTCATCACAGTCATTCATTTAGTTCAGATGGAATAGAAGAGATAATGAACAGCCCATTAATACAGAGCATTAAATATGAGTTCTATATTAACTTTAGTAGAAGAATGTATAAAATATTTGAAATGATGATCAGAGCATAAACATAATGAATTCTAATCATTCAACACTATGTTTCAGAAATGAAGAAAACAGAATAGAGTGTTACACTGGAAAACACAATCACATAAGGAAAGAAATACGGACTGTAAAGTAAATGACACATGAATCTCTGATAATTCTTATGCATTTGCTCTGTTATTCAAAAATATATGTCTTCAAAATCATTCAACAACATGATGGGTTCCAACCCCCATCAAATAAAATAGATGCAAATATATACATAAAATGATTCATCTTCCAAGAAGATTCATAACTGAATGACCGGCTTAATTAAACTCTTGTAACTAAATTCCTAACTTCTAGGAATAAACTACAGCTTCAATCCTAACAGATCATTAAGTTAAAATCAACTTGATAACACATCTTCGTCCAAGCAGCTCTCTAGCACGCAACACCTGTCTTCATGAGTGAAGGATGTACTTCGTTTTCCCGAATCTCTCTATGGATTTCCATTGTTCCGCGCTGGGAATATCATATTCCATCATTTACCGAATATATACTTCTAACTCCATGTAAGATTCATAAGATATTTTAGGCAGACCTCTCCTGATGATTAGGAACTTTTGTAATATCTCGAAATCCTCTATCAGCTTATCCACAATGGCTTTCCCTGTCAGCCCCTTTTCCAGATCGTCAAATTTGGAATGATCCATTTGGCTTTCTACCAACAGGTTATGATAGTGCTCTTGAGAAAACATTCGTCCCTCCTCATCCCAAAAGGAAGGTAGACCGTCCTCAAATAATTCTATGAAAACCTGTTTGAAGTCATTAACCTGTGAGACCATTTCATCAGCTTTGTCTTGGACTGTCTTCATTAAATGATGCTTATGGATAAACTTTTTGGCCCATAGTACCATTGCTATTCTGTCCTTTACTCCTATATCATGCAACTTTTGATATGTTAATGAATTTAAGAAATTTAACGCGTTCTACGTTGTGGCAAGAGGTTTCCTCTCCATGGTTTCATTTACTAACTTCAGTCTCTGTTTGGCCAAATTGACCAATATGATTTGATCATCAATAAAGTTCAAATGATGTCTGAATTTAGTAATTTCTATAGATAAGGTATCCCAAATTATATGCTTCGCTCCCTAGAGAGGACCCTTTCCGATGTTTCTTTCCTTTAATTCATTAAATTTCTTTTGTAATTGGTTTCTGTCTTGCAATATTTTATTTTTATTCTCACTTACTTTGGCTAACTCGGACTTGATCTTTTCATTTTTCGTCTTTAATTCTTTTATTTCTTCATCCTTTAGGCTAACCTGGGACATAGGTACTAACAAATCATCTGCAGAAAAATCATTTAATGGTTTCTCAATATTTACAATAGATAGGTCTTCATCAGTGGGAGTCTGACTCATTAATTCCTCCATCATCTCCTTTTCATCATTTTGGTCCTTTTTCAGCAGGGAGATTTGCGATATCAGCTCACTCCATTCAGTTTCCCATTTGTCTTTTTCCTCTTGTAATTTGGCAGCTCTTCCTTTATGTTCCATCATCTTTTGGTGGATCTTGTCTTTCTCTTCTTGCAATGCCAATAATTCGGATGATTGAACATGTTCTGTGCTTGGGATCTTCAACTTTTTCTTCAACACTTGGAGGGCATTGTCCTTTTCTTCCAGCATTCTTCTGATTGCTTGGGTGTTATCTTTTTCATTTCCTGAACTGATAATAACTACTTGTAACTTTTTAATTTGAATGGCATTGGATTTATTTTCAACTTTTTCATGTTTTATTTGAACCTCTAACTTATATACCAAAATTTGTAGCTTATTGATTCTCATCATAGCTTGCAATAGATCTGAATAAATAATGTCACTTGTTTGCTTGTGTAGCTGTATCTTGTCGGGTACACTAATCTTGTCCAACCTTACTTCCATCTCTGACATCTTTTTATCATTTACCATGGCCAATTTGAAGGTATTTCTTTCTACATCCCTGGAAGAAATGAAGGAGGTTTTTGGATTGTTCAAACTCCTTACTCGCGGGAGTAAATTCCTTGTCTCTTCTAGAGACTGCTTTCATTTTTCCACATAACTAGCCATGAGTTCCTCCTGGGATTTGAAAATTGGACTTGATTCTGAATTATCCACACCTTTAAAAGAAAATTGATTTACTTGTACAGATTTTGTTGCGACTAAAGCAACTCTATTGAAATCATCAGAGATCTCTTCACTTAAAACTCCTCCAACTTGAAACAATTTTGCCTTTTTGTGTGACCCATCCTCATCCACTTCCATGCTTTCAATTTCAGACACACTCCTTTTAATTAAAATATTAGGACCCTCCGTCGCTTGAGATATTGCCACGGGTATAACACTTGCACTTTCATCAGATCTTGGAATTTATGTGAAATGAGACAAATTGGCTGTCTCTCTCAGGCCTTCAATAAACTAGTGGTCAAATGGTTTGTTTTTGTTTTCCTGCTTCCTCAGGAAAATTATATGGTGAGGATCATAATTTGCCTTTGGCTCTTTCTGAAATTCCATGCTCCCCAACAGCTTTTCAATAAACACCAGGGCACCTTTATTCTTGAAAATAAAAGAGCCAACCTTGAGAGGGAATTTGATATTTGAAGATTTCTTAAAGGCTCCAAAATGTTCTTCCTCTGAGTGCGACCTTTGCCTCATGAATTCTAATGCAAAAATTCTTGGAGTAAGGAAAGCGGGTAACCTATAAGGTTCCCCAGTAAATCCATATATCCTCAAAAGAGTGGAATCTCTATACAGGAACCAGTCTCCAACTCGATCCTCGGGTGAGGACTGGATCAGGAATTTCATCTCTTCTAACACATGGGGAAACATTTCATCGAACAACATTTTATATATTTCTGACATGATTGAATTTGCAAATTCAAACATGTTGATTTGCTTGGGCAAATCCGAAGAGAAGATGGTACTCAAAAACTATAATTCAGTGACGTTTGAACATAGCTACATGTTCAACAAGTAAGTTTGAAATTTAAAGAACCTGACCTTTGGGAATTCACTTAATTGAAGATGTATCGCTTCTTCCAAGTACTCATCTAGACTGAATACAGGAACCAACTGAGACTCAGAACTTAATGAACTCATTTGTAACAGAAAACCTAGGATGACTTCATTTACGTGACAATCATCGTCAAGACCCAAGATTTGACAAACTAAGGATACCACCAATTGAACTTCATCTTTGAAAATATGAACATGGTAAGGCAGGAAAAGACCTTCTAATGATTGACCCTCTTTCAAAATGCTGGACAGGAATTTGCAACGAACTTCAGTTCCACTACTTTTGTACAATTCAACAAGAATGGACTCATTGACAGGTTCACGACTGTCAGGGTAATTGGCGGGCAAGTTTAGGTTTTCACGGATGACTTTGGCATTAATTTTACAGAGTATTCGAGATGTATACTGACTCACAATGACTCTCTGAGAAGGGGAATAATTAACCGCGCACCATTCTGTGAACTTGGGAAAATGCAAAGTTTGTTTGACAGCAAAATAATACAAAAAGGATTTATAGACTTTTAAGACATCATTGCCCTGTGAATTAGACTGCCACAACCTTTCTTTACTGACTAATACACTTCCTATGGATAGGAAAGGGTCACACACTCCTCGGTCCCTATCAACCAGAAAGTCTTCCCTGTCATCTAAAATATGACCAGACCCTTGCAATTCCTTTTCTTGGTCCATAATTCAGTCTATAATGGTAACCAGATAGATGAATTATGGGCGTTTGAGCCTTACCTGTTACCATGGCTGCATGCGTTCGAAATTGACAGTTAAAGGTTGACGAGCACGCAGGTCCCTTTCAATCATCCGACGGCAATAAAATAATCATCGAACAAGTCAACTTTGCTTTTATAGGACCCCACTCCAGAGGCTCCCTTAGGCGGTTTCCACCAAACCACTTTTTCCTCCAGAATGCACCACAATCGACCATGTGTACAGTGGTTTCTATTTCACTACCGCCCTTTACATCCAACTACCGTGCAACTTTTCGTTCCGGATCCATCAGCAACCGTTTATCTACTTTGCCTTTATTTTTCAGCCATTGGATCAAGCGACACGTACCCAATTCCGCCGAGCGTCCTCGTCTTATCAAGCATGCAAGTTCCCGCTCCGGATTCATCCACAATCGTCGATGTAATTCGCCTTTATTTCCCCACCGTCAGATCAAGTGATACGTTCCCAATTCCACTGGGTTCCTTTGTTTTATCGAACGTGCAGGTTCACAAGGCGGGGTTTACAAAGACCATAGATCTCATCAAGCTGGATTGACAACCGTTGATCTCTATATTACATCAAACACCCGGATATACTTATCCTTCTCGCATTTTTAGAGAGTGGACACAATATAAACCGCTGATCTCCATCTTTTCGCTTCGCACCGTTAGATTCTTTGATGACTCATCATTTTTCGCCTCTTGCCAAACTTCCATACCATGAAATTTTAACCAAAGTATTACAAAGGACCATTACTTCTTCTGCACTATGACCTTTTCGAGCCTCTGCTAAGTATGGTTTTTAACAACTGGCTCCATCTGGGGATGATATCCTCCCCGCGAGGTATCAAAGAACCCGTAGACCAGGTGCCTGACTTTAATTTATCATAGTAACTTCCAGAAAACTCATCTTTTGTTTTTCGTAGATATATTTATTTTTTGTTTTTAGAAAGGGAAAGCATGCCTCCTGAATTTTAGGGCCTTCACTGCAGCCTTCAAATACATTCGGCTTACCATTTATGTTGACTTTGTAAAGAAAAATAAGTATTTGCAGGCTATAATACAAATTTTACCCTCCTCCTTAAGATAGGTAATGTTTCAGATACCTTCCATTGGCAGGGTTACTATCCAGAGGAACCCCATTCGGATATTCCAGCAGAAATGCGTTTTTCCCTCTGTAACCAGCAACAACATAAGGACCTACCCACATATGATCAAATTTCCCATGTTTGTATTCTTTAGGAGCATCCCACTTCAAGACCAAATCATCGATTTGAAACTGTTCTTCTTTGATTCTTCTGTCAAAAGTACTTTTCATTTTTTCCTGATGTAACTGTACCTTGTCATAAGCTTTATTCCTTTGCTCTTCCAGCTCAATAATCTGATTTATTCTCCTTTGCATGTGATTTGGTTCTTCTTGCTGATCTTGAAAATATCTCATAACTGGAACACCTAGCGACGCTGGAAAAACCACTTTGGTTCCATACACCAGTTGGAACGGAGACATGCCAATCGCCCTTTTGGTACTAATCCTATCAGCCCATAGAGCATACTTGAGCTTGGTGTGCCATGACCTTTTATTATCCTTTAACAGCTTCCTGATGATCCTTACTAAGCTTTTATTCGAAGATTTAGCTAACCCATTTCCTTGTGGATAATAGGAAGTTGAATGATTGAGGCTTATATGATACTTGTGACAGAAATCAATCATTTTCCTGGATTTGAACGCAGCTGTATTGTCTGTTACTATTCTTCTGGGGCATCCGAATCGAGCCAATATATTTTCCTCAAGAAATTCCATGATTACAGTTTCAATGGCTCTTCTGGTGGGGATAGCTTCAATCTATTTTGTAAAATAATCTGTAGCTGTAAGAATCCATTTGTGTTGTCCCGATGAATTGGGGTTTATTTCGCCAATAAAATATAAACCCCATTGCTGGAAAGGAGCTTCTACTGTTATTGGATTCAAAGGGAGAGGAAGCACCTTCCTCTTTCCGTAAAAAAATTGGCATTGATGACACTTACTTGTTTCTTTATACACATCTGAAAATAATGTAGGCCAATAATAGCCTGCTCTTAGAATTTTGTTTGCAGTCACTTTCCAAGAATGATGTCCTCCACAATTCCCCTTATGAAATTCTTTGACTATATGCTGAGCTTCATTTTCTAAAAGACAGTTTAGTAACACACCCCCAGGGTCCTTCCAATAAAGATACTGATTTAAAATAAAAAACTTAGCAGCTTTCAATTTTATGGATCGGGCCCTTGACTTACTCAATCCTTCTGGCGCTTGTAAATTTCGAAGGCCATATACAATATCAGAATACCATGGAGACGCCACAAAATCAGCCATTACTTCCACTTCTGTATCTAACTGATTAGCTTGGTGAGATAGGAAATTAATTTGCAAGGCTTCACAATTTGAATTAGCCATCATTTTAGCTAATCCTTGTCCTTTAACCAACTTGGTGGGTTTGATTTCTATATCGTACTCCAGCAATGTAGCAATCCATTTCACTCCTCCACCTTCTAGATCTGGTTGTGTCAGAATCCCTTTTACTGCAGCAGTTGGAACATGTGCAATTATATGTGAATGCAGAATATACACTCTAAAATCCTTCAAGACTTTGACTAAGGCATAAGGTTGTTTCTCCATAATGTCATATTTCAATTCTCCATCCCTCAACATTTTGCTAGAAAATGCTATGGGCTATTCCAAATTCTCATCATTTTTCTGTAATAACACTGCTGCTATAGTATATTCTGAAGCGTATGAAAACACTGAGAAATATTTGGTAAAATCTGGACTCACCAACACAGGGGCCTCTGATATTGCTTTCTTGATTTCCCAAAAAGAATTTCTAGCTTCTACATTCCATTTTATCTCATGACCCTTTTTCAACATATTTGTGATATTCATTAAGATCTCAGCAAAACTTGGCACAAACCTTCTCAAAAAATTTACCTGCCCTAAGAATGATTGTATCTCCTTTTTACTCCTGGGTTCACATACTTTCAGAATGGCACTCACCCTTTCAGGATCAATTTTTATTCTTTCTTTTGATATTATATGGCCCAACAAATTTCCTCCTTCCAAAGCAAAATTGGACTTCTTTGGATTCAACGATATACCAAACTTCCTACACTTCATGAAAACTTTCTCTAAATGATGCAAATGTTCTTTGTCAGATTTTGAATAGACTGTGATATCATCCATGTAGATCACTACAAAATTCCCGATTGCCCCTGCAAAAGCAATGTCCATAGCTCGCTGGAAAGTAGCTCCTGCATTCATTAATCCAAAAGGCATCTTTCCATACATAAAAGTGCCCCAAGGTGTAGTAAAGGCAGTTTTTTCTTGATCTTCAGGTAATACTTTGATCTAGTTATAGCCAGAAAAACCATCCAGCATTGAAATTCTTTCAGCTACAACTACTTTCTTCAATATATGGTCCATCTTTGGTAGAGGGTAATTATCCTTCATAGAGACTTTATTCAAGTTCCGAAAATCTATACACAACCTGATTTCTCCGTTCCTTTTTCTAACAGGAACCAGGTTTGCAACCCACTTTGAAAACATTAGAGTAACAATGATCTTAGCATCAAATAACTTTTTAATTTCCCTCTCAATAATAGGAAGCAACTTAGGGTTTATCCTTCTGAGATTCTGCTTGAAAGGTTTCTCTCCAGGCTTTATAGGAATAGTATGTTGTATGATAGATGTATCATACTCCTTAAGGTCTTCATAACTCCAAGCAAATACATTAGTGTATTTTTTCATTAATTTCACATATTCTTCCTTCTCTTTTTCAGGCAATTTCTTAGATAATTTTATAATCTTAGGATTCTCTTCAGTGCCAATATTCCTATCTTCAACAGCATTCTCAACAGGCTTTACTTTTGGATTTTTAGCAACATCATTCTGATCAAAAAGTTTTTCCAAAGGAATCAAACCTCTTGGTATGAAATTATTTTTTAACTGAATAATATCCTTACCTCCTAAGGTTCCTTTTAACCTTTCAGCACCTTCCTTTTCTTCATCAGGTCCCTCGTCATCATCTTGAATATTCTCATCATTGTCATTTTCGGTGTCAATAGGAGTATTTACAAATTCCCCTGAGAGTTCTAAAAACCTTCTAATCTGCATGTCATATTCAAATACCTGCCAATATTTAGAGTTATCTGGAATAGACAGTCTATTCACAATTTCCACCTGGTATTCCCTCTGACCAGCAACAGGGGTTTCAAATTTTCCAGCGGCTACAACCAAAGAATCAGCTACCAAATTTTCATGTCTGGGAACTACCTGAATTGTATGTTCTGTAAAGAAGTTACCAATCATATCCCATACTTCATTTCTATAAGCCCTCATCCGAGGATGCCGGGTTTGATAGCTCTCATTTACTTGATTTATCACCAATTCTGAATCTCCTAAAACCCTTATTTTTTGAGCTCCCAACTCTTTCAAAGGATGCAATCCCAGTAATAAAGCTTCATATTCTGCCACATTATTTGTGCATTCAAATGTTAATTTATATGATAAAGCTTTGAAATCCTGAATAGGGGAAATTATATACACACTGGCCCCGACACCTATTTTTGCAGCAGATCCATCAAAGTACATAATCCAATGGCCCTCCCTTTTTTGTTTCGCTTCCAAAGCATCCTGTTCCATAAACTCCTTTTCCTTATTTTCCTTAGACTTCTTTTGTGATGCCTCTTCTAAATCATGTGGGACAACATCATTAAAGAAAATAGAAGACCCCAAATCAGTGTCAACAGCATATATGTGATGAATTTTGGGTTTATCTTGACTGCTTACTACAGAAGGAGTTCTTTTTTCACTATATAATCTTCTGCTCCCATCTCGAACAGGAATTGTAGCATACGACATATCCATTTGTAAACTACCTTTCAACTTGGAAGTCCAAGATCTTGACAATAGTACCCCGAACTTAGGTGGAATATTTGCCACTACCACATCCATGACTATAGTTTTAGATGGCAATTTATTTAGGGTTACCACCATATCTTTAATCAAACCAAGGCATTTTACTCTTTTAGAATCAAACAAATACAAATCTTTATAAGGTCTTGTCACTTCCAATCCCAAACTCTCTACCGCTCCTTTTAGCATTAGGTTATGCGATGCTCCTGAGTCTAGCATAGCATTGTGGACCACCTTATCATGCACATTTAAACTCAAATAGAAAGGAGGGACTTATTCACTTTCTAAATTTTCAACCTTTGACCCAAACGAAATAGCAGGATTATCATCGTTCAACTCTAAAATGTCATATTGCCATTCCCCTTGACTTTTGACCATTTTTCGTGATAGTATTTATGTATTCGGTGTTTCTCAATAACTCATTAAATGGAACAAAGATTTTTATCTTTGAAAGTTCATTTTGTAAATTAAAGCCAGAACCAATTCTTTCCACCTCGACTAGAGCCACTTGCTTCATTATTTTATCTCTTTGTACATCATTTTTAACCTGTTTATTTACATAAGACTCTTTTTGTAGTTCTTTTCCCCTTTCTACATTCAAAGAACTAGTGGAAGGCGGATTTGGGTTTGCCTTCCCTTTATTTATGAGAACTTCCCTGTTTCTCAATCTGATTTTCCTCTGCACATCATCCATAGCGTGTAAATAACCCCTTTGATACTGCTTTGTCTCTTTTCCAAATTATTCATCTCCTCCTTCTTGTTTGAACATGTTATGTTCTTCTTCAGTGAGATATATCTCTGAATCCTTCTCTCCAAAAAGATGAATCTCATTTTCAGCGGGATCTTCTTCATCAGCGACATAATTTTCAGGAAATGGTGGACGGATGTGCTGTTCCTCCTGATTTCTTGGATTTCTCAGGTCTCTTTATCGGTTTTGGGGAGGAACGGGAGGATTCGGTCTCCTGAAATTAGGATTCCTAATTTGAGGATCAACTTGTTCTCTATTGAACCCCCTATTGTCCATAGTTAATTTGTCCATAAACTTTTCCATGGTTTTCAACATCATTTCAAATTTAATATCATTAGTAGAAGAAGAAGCAAAAGGAAAATTTTCTTCCTTTTTCCTCCTATCAATATCTCTATGTTTCATCTTTCCACTTTCCATCATATTTGCTTCTACTTCTAGAGCATCTGTAAACATGGCAACAAGAGTTGCTGATTTTCTCTCCCTTAATGAAAATACGAAATCATTATCAAAAGCTCTCGCATAGTGTAATTTGGCTGCAGCCACAGAAGGTTTTATATCCTCCAGAATGGAATTGTAAGCCCTAATGAATCTGCTAGAAAATTCATTGACAGATTCGAAACCTCCTTTTTTGAGACTTTTATACTGAGATAAGAGGTGCAAAAGGTTCTGTTTATCATCCCACCTATCTAGAAACACATTTTGGAAATCCTGAAAATTCATTATAGACCCATTTGGCAAGTCTTTAAACCACTTCTTTGCTTCGCCTGACAAACTTTGGGCAAATAACTGCATTTTAACATCTAGATAATCAACTTCTTCTAGGTCAATGAAATCTTCAAACTTGGCAACATGTTGTTTTGCGGTTATGTCCCCTTCTCCATCAAATAAATAAATTCTTTGGGAATAATTCTGAGGAAGATCATGTAATAAAGCAGGCAAATGCAAGGGAGGAAATCTGGCTGCCATTGGTCTAGGTGGATTCACAGGAACTGAAGAGCTTCGAGTATTTTGAGAGGTAAATGCTTCAACTTTCGTGGTTTGTTGTAAATCTCTCCAAAGGGAATCCAACAAATAAGATTCTAACCTACGAGGATTAAACTCAGTATTCTTAAGGTCAGACTCAGATTTAGTTCTCAACAAACTCTTCCCAACATTAACTTCCCATTCTGGATCAATATGAGAATCTTGAGATGATGATGCACCAAACAAAGGAAAACCTACCTTTTCTTTATTTTTTCTTTTAAACAACTTTTCTGGGTCTTCAAAACTTTTCAAGACTTCGGTATCAGAGTTACCTCGTGTGTGTCTTCTCGAAGCCAGAATGAATCCTTAAGTTCTGAAAGAAGTTTTACAATGGAGTCGCCAGGGCAAATATACAACCTTTTCTACTGATAAAATTCCTATTTTCCCACAGAAATCTTCCTTCAACAATGTTGTTCTCCCAGGGAAGATATGCACTTCAGTCCCCGACAACAGCGCCAATTTGTTAGCACTCAGAATATACCCAGGTTGTAAAGGTAAATCCCAAAGGTAACAGCATAACCACTTTGGAAAGAAATTGGTTTTTCTTCCAGAGAGGGATCTCTCAATACAGATTTAACAAGACCAGATATAAACCAACACTCAAGATTTGTATATATGGTTGAAACAACACATAACCATTGGGAAATGGAGTCACATACATACAAAGATATCACAAAGACATATACATGACATTTATCAAAGGCAAGATAACCATTTCATCACAGTCATTCATTTAGTTCAGATGGAACAGAAGAGATAATGAACAACCCATTAATACAGAGCATCAAAGATGAGCTCTATATTAAATTTAGTAGAAGAATGTATAAAATATCTGAAACGATGATCAGAGCATAAACATAATGAATTCTAATCATTCAACACTGTGTTTCAGAAATGAAGAAAACAGAATAGAGTGTTATACAGGAAAACACAATCACATAAGGAAAGAAATATAGACTGTAATGTAAATGACACATGAATCTTTGATAATTCTTATGCATTCACTCTATTATTCAAAAATATATGTCTTCAAAATCATTCAACAACACGATGGGTTCCAACCCCCATCAAATAAAATAGATGAAAATATATACATAAAATGATTCATCTTCCAAGAAGATTCATAACTGAATGACCGGCTTAATTAAAGTCTTGTAACTAAATTCCTAACTTCTAGGAATAAACTACAGCTTCAATCCTAACAGATCATTAAGTTAAAATCAACTTGATAACATGCCTTCGTCCAAGCAGCTCCCTAGTGCGCAACACCTGTCTTCATGAGTGAAGGATGTACTTCGTTTTCCCGAATCTCTCTATCGCTTTCCATTGTTCCACGCTGGGAGTATCATATTCCATCATTTCCCGAATAGATACTTCTAACTCCATGTAAGCTTCATAAGATATTTTAGGGAGACCTCTCCTGATGATTAGGAACTTTTGTAATATCTCGAAATCCTCTGTCAGCTTATCCACAATGGCTTTCCCTGTCAGCCCCTTTTCCAGATCGTCAAATTTGGAATGATCCATTCGGATTTGTACCAACAGGTTATGATAGTGCTCTTGAGAAAACATTCATCCCTCCTCACCCCAAAAGGAAGGTAGACCGTCCTCAAATAATTCTATGAAAACCTGTTTGAAGTCATTAACCTGTGAGACCATTTCATCAGCTTTGTCCTGGACTGTCTTCATTAAATGTTACTTGTCGATAAACGTTTTGGCCCATAGTACCATTGCTATTCTGTCCTTTACTCCTATATCATGCAACTTTTGATATGTTAATGAATTTAAGAAATTTAATGCATTCTGTGCTGTGGCAAGGGGTTTCCTCTCCATGGTTTCATTTACTAACTTCAGTTTCTGTTTGGCCAAATTGACCAATATGTTTTGATCATCAATAAAATTCAGATGATGTCTGAATTTAGCAATTTCTATAGATAAGGTATCCCAAATTATATGCTTCGATCCTTGGAGAGGACCCTTTCCGATGTTTCTTTCCTTTAATTCATTAAATTTCTTTTGTAACTGGTTTCTGTCTTGCAATATTTTATTTTTATTCTCACTTACTTTGGCTAACTCAAACTTGATCTTTTCATTTTTCGTCTTTAATTCTTTTATTTCTTCATCGTTTAGGCTGACCTGGGACATAGGTACTAACAAATCATCTGCAAAAAAATCAATTAATGGTTTCTCAATATTTACAATAGACAGGTCTTCATCAGTGGGAGTCTGACTCATTAATTCTTCCATGATATCCTTTTCATCATTTTGGTCCTTTTTCAGCAGGGAGATTTAAGATATTAGCTCACTCCGTTCAGTTTCCCATTTGTCTTTTTCCTCTTGTAATTGACATCTCTTCCTTTATGTTCCATCATCTCCTGGTGGATCTTGTCTTTCTCTTCTTGCAATGCCAATAATTCGGATGACTGAACATGCGCTGTTCTTGGGATCCTCAACTTTTTCTTCAACACTTGGAGGGCATTGTCCTTTTCTTCCAGCATTCTTCTGATTGCTTGGGTGTTATCTTTTTCATTTCCTGAACTGATAATATCTGCTTGTAACTTTTTAATTTGAATGGCATTGGCCTTATTTTCAACTTTTTCATGTTTTATTTGAACCTCTAACTTATCTACCAAAATTTGTAGCTTATTGATTCTCATCATAGCTTGCAATAGATCTGAATAAATAATGTCACTTGTTTGCTTGTGTAGCTATATCTTGTCGGGTACACTAATCTTGTCAAACCTTACTTCCATATCTAACATTCTTTTATCATTTACCATGGCCAATTTGAAGGTATTTCTTTCTACATCCTTGGCAGAAATCAAGGAGGTTTTTGGATTGTTCAAACTCCTTACCCGCGGGAGTAAATTCCTTGTCTCTTCCAGAGACTACTTTCGTTTTTCCACATAACTGGCCATGAGTTCCTCCTTGGATTTGAAAATTGGACTTGATTTTGAATTATCCACACCTTTAAAAGAAAATTGATTTACTTGTACAGATTTTGTTGGGACTAAAGAAACTCTCTTGAAATCATCAGAAATCTCTTCACTTAAAACTCCTCCAACTTGAAACAATTTTGCCTTTTTGTGTGACCCATCCTCATCCACTTCCATGCTTTCAATTTCAGACACACTCCTTTTAATCAAAATATTAGGACCCTCCGTCGCTTGAGATACTGCCATGGGTATAACACTTGCACTTTCATCAGATCTTGGAATTTCTGTGAAATGAGACAAATTGGCTGTCTCTCTCAGGCCTTCAATAAACTGGTGGTCAAATGGTTTGTTTTTGTTTTCCTGCTTCCTCAGAGAAATTATATGGTGAGTATCATAATTTTCCTTTGGCTCTTTCTGAAATTCCATGCTCCCCAATAGCTTTTCAATAAACACCAGGGCACCTTTATTCTTGAAAATAAAAGAGCCAACCTTGAGAGGGAATTTGATATTTGAAGAGTTCTTAAAGGCTCCAAAATGTTCTTCCTCTGACTGCAACCTTTGCCTCATGAATTCTAATGCAAAAATTCTCGGAGTAAGGAAAGCGGGTAACCTATAAGGTTCTCCAGTAAATCCATATATCCGCAAAATAGTAGAATCTCTATACAGGAACCAGTCTCCAACTCGATCCTCAGGCGAGGACTGCATCAGGCATTTCATCGAACAACATTTTATATATTTTTGACATGATTTAATTTGCGAATTTAAACATGTTGATTTGCTTGGGCAAATCCAAAGAGAAGATGGTACTCAAAAGCTGTAATTCAGTGACGTTTGAACACAACAACATGTTCAACAAGTAAATTTGAAATTTAAAGAACCTGACCTTTGGGAATTCACTTAATTGAAGATGTATCTCTTCTACCAAGTACTCATCTAGACTGAATACAGGAACCGACTGAGACTTAGAACTTAATGAACTCATTTTTAACAGAAAACCTAGGATGACTTCATTTACGTGACAATCATCATCAAGACCCAAGATTTGAAAAAATAAGGATACCACCAATTTAACTTCATCTTTGAAAATATGAAAATGGTAAGGTAGGAAAAGACCCTCTAATGATTGACCCTCTTTCAAAATGTTGGACAGGAATTTGCAGCGAACTTCAGTTCCACTACTTTTGTACAATTCAGCAAGAATGGACTCATTGATAGGTTCACGACTGTCAGGGTAACTGTCGGGCAAGTTTAGGTTTTCACGGATGAGTTTGGCATTAATTTTACAAAGTATTCGAGATGTAGACTGAATCACAATGACTCTCTGAGAAGGGGAATAATTAACCACACACAATTCTGCGAACTCGAGAAAATGCAGAGTTTGTTCAACAACAAAATAATACAAAAAGGATTTATAGAGATTTAAGACATCATTGCCCTGTGAATTATACTGCCACAACTTCTCTTTACTGACGGATACACTTCCTATGGACAGGAAAGGGTCACACACTCCTCGGTCCCTATAAACTAGATAGTCTTCCCTAACATCTAAAATACGACCAGACCCTTGCAATTCCTTTTCTTGGTCCATAATTCAGTCGATAATGGTAACCAGATAGATGAATTATGGGCGTTTGAGCCTTACCTGTTACCATGGATATGTGCGTTTGAAATTGATAGTTAAAGGTTGACGAGCACGCAGGTCCCTTTCAATCATCCAGCGCCAATAAAATAATCATCGAACAAGTCAACTTTGATTTTATAGGACCCCACTCCAGAGGCTCCCTTAGGCGGTTTCCACCAAACCACTTTTGCCTCTGGAATGCACCATGATCGACCATGTGTACAGTGGTTTCTATTCTGCTACTGCCCTTTACATCCAACTACCGCGCAACTTTTCGTTCCGGATCCATCAGCAACTGTCGATCTACTTTGCCTTTATTTTTTAGCCATTGGATCAAGCGACACGTACCCAATTCTGTCGAGCGTCCTCGTCTTATCAAACGTGCAAGTTCCTGCTCCGGATTCATCCACAATTGTCAATGTAATTTGCCTTTATTTCCTCGCCGTCAGATCAAGCGATACATTCCCATTTCCGTCGGGTTCCTCTGTTTTATCGAACATGTAGGTTCACAAGGCAGGGTTTACAAAGACTGTAGATCTCATCAAGCTGGATCGACGACCGTTGATCTCTATATTACATCAAACACCTGGATATACTTATCCTTCTTGCATTTTTAGAGAGCGGACACAATATAAACCGTCAATCTCCATCTTTTCGCTTCGCACCGTTAGATTCTTTGATGACTCATCATTTTTCACCTCTTGCCAAACTTCCATACCATGAAATTTTAACCAAAGTATTACAAAGGACCATTACTTCTTCTTCACTATGATCTTTTCGAGCCTCTGCTAAGTATGGTTGTTAACATGTGGGTTTCACCTTATTATTTCTAGTTGATTCATTTTAGTATTATAAGTGAATTTATGATTAAAATATTAGAAATTAAACATGTTTTTCACTAATATCTCAAATATGGACGAGCTTTGTAATATGTAGGAATATGTGAAGGATTAATTCAAGAAAATACTTCTCGAATATCTCCTCCACCATTTTAAGGAGATAATTAGTAAAGCTAATTCTAATGAGAAGATCATGAAGATTTGGTTGGCATATCCTATTTAGGATTTGTGAGAGACATGTGGAGGATTTGAAGGGATCATATCTTGTAATAATAGGAAAGTAGTTGAGTGAATAGTGGATCTGTCATTATGAGATGGTTATCTTATTCATGTATAAAAGAGAGTGCTCTCTCTTCATTTAATTAATCATATATAGAATCATAGGATATAGATAAGAGATAGATAGTAGATTGTAGAAGTTAGTCTTGACTTTGTAATATGGAGAAGGAAATTCTTAATTTTTGTTCATAATATTAGCTTTGATGCTTTCATGATTTTTCATTGATTCTTGTGATGTAAATTAAGATTTTTTTTATTGTTAATGTGAGCTCACATGTGTTGTCGTGTTGCTCTTCATATGTTGTCTTTCTTTTATGCAATTTACTTTCAGCCGTGTGTTTCATCTTCCAACATTAGATTAGCAATTGCTTGTTTCAGCTTAAGGGGGATTATATTAGATTAGTCTTAGTTTCACAGGGGGTTAGATTAGCTTAATTTCACTTCAATCCTGCATATACTTTGCATGTGCTTCGTAAGCCTCCCAACCTTGGATTGAAAAATTAAATGGTTGGGAAAATACTACAACGAAATTAAAACGACATTAATTTGACCCAACATTTTGGCGTCGTTGTCGAGGAAGCATGATGGATTGAAGTTTAGTTTGATTAATTTTCTGAAAGTGGACACTAGGGTGTGAATTTCAATTTCTGTAATGAGTGAATTTCAATTTCTGCAAAGAGTGTTTCAATTTTGCAAGTGTGAATTTCAATTTTAGCAAGTGTGTTTTCTCACAACTGTGAAGAGTAATTGTTTTTCTTGTACAAAGTGTTTTTTTAATTTGTTTTCAGCAAGAGTGTTTATTTAAATTTTTCATTTAGATTAGGGTGCTGTAAGAATCCCTTTTTCAAAATGATTTAACAATGAGCTTAAGCTTGGAACAACTCACTCAGATCCTTGCAAAAGTAGGGATCTCCTCTTCTCTCGAAGAGGAGATCCTGTAAGCAGTCGAGAGCTTAATTACTCCTCTAGAAACAAATGAATAATTAGCATACAAAGAATCGTGCACATTTGATGGAGAACAATCATGCGAACATGAGATCGAGAAGGACCACGAGGAGTTGCAGCATGATCTGAGGAGTGAAAACTATGCCTACGAAATCCCTATCGAATGATGGTTTCAAGTGAGTACTAGGTTAGAACAATTTAGTTTTTTTTTCTAGATAATTCACAGTCACAACAATTAATTTCACACATTTCTATTTATCCTTGTCTTCTATTTTCAAAATTCACATTGAACATATTCTTATTGTTGTTATGTGAATGGCTACACTAGATATTTAACTACATGTAACTATTTTATAATTCCACAATTACATCAGAATATCTCTGCACTTACATCTGACCATGTGGAGCCTAGCCTTCCACCATGTCAGAAAGGCAAACAGATACATAAATTTATTTTGGAGGGAACCTCGATATGGAGAACACCAAGCTTCTCCCTGAAGTATTCAAACTTCACTCTAGCTAATGGTTTGGTCAACACATCAACTATCCGCTCGTTTGTCGCAACATAGTGGAGCTTCACTGCTCCTCTCTACACCATATGCCTGATATAGTGATATTTGATCTCAATATCCTTCGACTTTTCATGGAACACTAGGTTCTTTGAGAACATCACACAACTTTGGTTGTCGTAATATATACAAGTAGCATCGAGCTAGAGATAAAATAAGTCAGACAATAGCTTTGTCAGCCACACTGCCTCACAACCAGCTGAACAAGCTGCAACATACTCTGCTTCAGTTGTACTCAGTGCCACACAGGATTGCTTCCTTCTAAACCAGGAGATCACACCTGATCCCATACTAAAGGAACACCTTGAAGTGCTCTTCCTATCAATGGCACTTCCTTCCTAATCCGAATCCACATAACCTTCTAGGTTAATCTTCTAATTTGCCTCATACTTGAGCCCATTATCAACTATACCCTTTAGGTAACTCAGAATATGCTTTGCAGCAATCAGATGAACATGTCTTATATATTTTAGGAACTGGATCAATGTGTTCATAGTAAAGAAAATATCTCGTCTCGTATTTGTCAAGTAAATCAAGGACCCAATAAACTGACAATACATCATAGCATGGACCAACTCTGATGAAGCATCACTCAATATCTTTAGATTAGATGCCATAGGTTTGGTCATGGCCTTGCAACCCATCATCCTGAATCTCTTCAGGATCTTGACCGCATAGTTCCCTTGTCCCAAGGAGAATCCATCTGCATTCTGCCACACCTCCATACTTAGAAAGTAGTGCATCATACCCAAGTCCTTCATTTCGAACTCAACAGCCAACTTCCTTTTTCTGTCAGCAATCAACCCATATGTACCTGTTAAAAACAAGTCATCTACATATAGTAGGAGCATCACTGGGTTCCCTTCTTCAAACCTGCAGTAAAGGTTGGAATCTGCTTTACTTTTCATAAAGCCCAAACTAGTCAGGAAGCTGCCAATTTTTCCATACCACGTCCTAGGTGCCTATTTCAAACCGTACAGGGCTTTCTTCAATTTTTACACATGAGTCTTCCTATCATGTGTCTCAAATATGAGTGGCCGCTCCACATATACTTCTTATTCTACTACACCATTCAACAATGCTCTCTTGACATCCATCTAGTGTACTTTCCATTTCATTACTACAGCTAAAGAAAGTACTGATCAGATGGAAGTATATCTTTTTACAGGTGAAAAAGTCTCTTCATAATCTATCCCTTCTTTCTGGGAGAAGCCACGAGCCACAAATATTGCTTTATATTTCTCTATGCTACCATATGTAGCATGGTTGATATTATAGATCCATTTGGAAGTCACAATAGACTCCCCCCTGGTCTTGGGACAGCATCCCAAACATTATTCTTCATGATCGACTGATACTCCTCGATCATAGCATCCTTCCATTCTTTCTTTTCTGTCAGTTTTTCATAGTTGGAAGGTTCTTTATTGATTATGTCACATGATAGGGATAAATATTCGGAGTAGGACCTAGTTCTCTTCCTTTCTCTGTGCCAAGGATAATTTTAGGTGTGAAATTTATCCCATGGGCTATTTTTCCATGTTTTTCTCCAAAAAAAGATTCACCATTTTGCATTTTTTGAATCCCTGTTTCGCCCAATTTTGATGGGGTAAAAAAATTTCACCCTAAAAATCGCCAAATTATTATATAAACAATATAAAATCCTTGGAAATTAAAATAATTTTTGAAAAATATCGCCAAACATTTTATTGTTGGCATTTTAAGAATTGGTAAGATTCGTCAACATTTATACACTTTTAAATAAGTATGGTTCCTTAAAATCATCCCTGCTCAGTGCATTTATTATGGAGACCCATATCTCTCTACACCTTGGATAACCTCTTGTGCCCATGTAGGTTTCCTCTTGCGAGGATTCTTCTCCTGAGGTGGATCTACAGGTTCTTGAGGTTTTTCTATTTCTCGATATTCCTTTGGAATTGCTTCATTGGCATGGTTGTATCTCGAATCCTAGGTATTTTAGTTTCTTCAGGACCTTCAACTCGTCTCTTCCTAGATTTGTTGTAAGCTGTTTCTTCATCAAAGGTTACATCTCTGCTGATGTCAATCTTCTTGAATCCTAGGAAGTATATTCTGTAAGCCTTCGAGCTTTCATAACATCCCACAAATATACCCTTGTTTCCTGAAGGATCTAACTTTGTCCTCTTTTCTTTTGGAATGTGTATGTACACTGGACATCCAAATATTCTAAGATGATTGACTTCGAGTTTCTTGCCAAAAAACACTTCTTCAGGTGTCTTGTTCTCGAGCACTCTATGTGGAGTACGGTTCTGTACATACACAGCAATCCTGGCAACTTATTTACATAGATGCATAGGAAGATCTTGATCATGGAGCATTTCCTTTGCTACTTCCATGATTGTTCTATTCTTCCTTTCTGCAACCCCATTCTATTGTGGATTATATGGAGTGGTCAACTCCCTCTTAATCCCTGAATCTTTGCATAATTCCTTGAGATCATTTGATGTGAATTCTTCACCTTTGCCTGATCAAAAAATCTTGATCTTCTTGTCTGTGTGGTTTTCGATCAAGGCTTTGAACTCCTTGAACTTGCTGAATACTTCATCTTTGTTCTTCCTAGAAAAATCATCAATGAAAGAAACATAGTATACATACCCACTTAATGAACTAGATGATATCAGACCGCATACATCAGAGTGAATGATTTCCAATATTCCTTTAGCCTTTCTTTCGCTAATTGGAAATGTCTTCTTTGTGTTCTTTCCTTTTGCACATCCCTTGCATACTTCTTCATGTTTTTTCTGCATTTCTAGAAGACCTTCAACATCTTTTCTTGCAAGTGGTAGTGCCATATAGTGAACATGTGCAAGCCTTCTATGCCAAAGTTCATTTGGTTCTACTGAGTCATGAACCAAATCTTGTCAGGTTGGCCCTTTAATCTATATAGTATTCCCTCTTGTTCTCCAATTACTACTACATCGCCAAGATTATTTCCTTTTGGCCACATGAGGAGTTGGCCATCTATAAATGAAACTCTTATGCCTTTTGCATCTAATGAAGAGATGGAGAGAAGGTTCTTATTTAGTCCTGGTACAAATAAGACATCCTTCATTTTCATAAACTTTCTAGAGTCTAATTTGTAGGAGAATTCTCCACTACCTGTTATTGGATACTTGTAGTCATACCCAAGTTTCACCTTGTGGGGTGATTCATGTTTTGATAGTTTCACAAAGGATTCCTTAAATCTCGTCATGTGTTTGGAAGCCCCACTGTCAATAAGCCAATCATTGCTTCCATGTGTGATAGTTCCCATGAGGGTAGATATCAACACATATTCTTCATCACTTGAAGAACCATCACTGTCTTGTTTAATTCTCTTCTTGGAAGGCTCATCATCTTCTCCAGCATGAGCATGATGCTTTTTCTTGTTTCCCTTCCTCTTGTGAGATCTATCTTTTTTTCTAGGACAATATCTTGCAAGGTGTCCTCTTTCATCACATGTATAGAAAATGAACTTAGAAAAATATTTGTTATATTTTCTAATGTTATTCTTCTGGCGAGAGTGCTTACCTCTGTGATGGTCTGTTTTGCTTTTCTTGGATTGTACAGTGAGAGCTTGATCTTCACTTCCCATATTTTCTTCTCAAGCTAATATTCTAGCTTCTTCTTGTGAGCACTCCTCCCACAGTCTGCTAAACTTTACTAGCTTCTTTCTGGCACAGATCCATTGAATGAAAGAGTCCCATTCCCTAGGGAGACCATTCAAGGTGTCATCACAATTTCTGCATTCTCTACTTCTTCATCTGCAGCTTCAAGTTGTTCCTTGATTTGAGAGACCCTTGTAAAGTAAGACTGGATGGTCTCTGCATTCTGGATCTAATGTTCTTCAATTGGTTTCTCATATTCATCTTCTGGTTTGTGTTCTTCCCTTCAAATAACTTGGTCAGGGCATCAAACATCTCTTTAGGTGTCTTTAGGGAGGACACCTGAGGTATGAGATGATCCTTGATTTAATCAGCAATAATCCTCTTAGCAATGACCAATTTATTTTTGTGTAAGGCCTTAGCCTCATCTCCCTTTGGAACTGGAACTTCTCCACTTATGTAGGAGTCCAATTCATTTTCTTCCAGGACTAGGGAGATCATATACTTCCAGGATCGGAAGTTATCATCTCCCTCAATATTTTCATCAAGCTTGTTATGATGAGACATCTTAATAGATAACCTCAAATGGAAATGCAAAAGATTTAGATCTTACCAAGTTAAGATGTCGAAACTAGATCTGGAGCTAAATTTCTACAGAGCTGGTTTTCTTGTCTAGGAGAATATTTAGGGAAAATATAACAATCAATAACAAGAGATAATGAACACAAATATTTTCCTTTGGGAAACCATAAAGGAGAAAACCCCACAAATTCCTTAGAGATAGAATCAACACCAAAAGTAAAACCCAAAGATATAAAGATGATCCCCCGATAGCAGTAGTCTCTTCTCTCTTGTCCTAGCTTCTTCTCTTTCCCTCTCTATTATGCACTGCAACTAAGTTTGTGTGACTGTGTGATAAATAGAGAGGCTCACTCTCTATTTATTGTTGATGTAATTGTAACTTCAGAATGTATTCACTTGTATTTATTATGTATTGTAACCCGATGTTTATTCTGAGATGTATTTGTAATGTACTTGAGTCATGTCATGCCACGAGGTTCCTATTGGGAGTTTCTATAATGTAAACAAGTCATGTCAAGTCAAGGTGGGTAAACCTCTTAATGTCTAAGGGTTAAAGTCCCCGCAGTTCCAAGGAACTAGGGTTATTAGACTCACCTAGTGAAGTCAACCCTAGTTGGGTTTAGTCAAGTTGGGAATTAGTATAAATAGAGAACTAGCCTCTCTATTTATCACACACTCACTCACACTCAGTTGTAGTGCATAGCTGAGAAAGACACTGGGGAAAGGAAGAAAGAGGTTACTGCTATCGGGAGATCACCTTACTGTTTTTGGGTTTCACTTTTCATGCAGATTCTATCTCTGAGGAAGTTGCAAGTTTTTCTCCATTTATGGTTTCTCTGAGGAAAAACATTGTGTTCATTGTCTCGTGTGTTTGATTGTTGTGCTTGTTGTTCTCTCAGTTAAAGATCCTAATGTTATGCTAAACTTAATGTTAAAAATATAACATGGTATCAGAGCTATCCTGAGAAGAAGACACTATGCAGTTGCGGGAACTAGGGCTTCCTACTTTGTGGATCTCTCTCCACATATTTTCAGCAAAAGAAGGGTGGAATAAATCTCCTCCCTAGGGCACATTTTTCTGTTGAAGCAGAATCCAATTTTGAGGTTTTTCAGTTTTGGACCTGACACCACTGCCAAAAATTAGGGTTTTTCACAGAAGTGGAATTTTTTAGTGAGCCCAGGCTTGGATTGATCTCCTCCTCAAAATTGAAGTTAGGGATCAAATTAAAATCATTTGGTTGGACAGAACTCCAGAAAAGAAAAACCCTAATCTTCTCCTGAACCAGCACTGCAGGATTTCATCTCCAAATCCAGATCCGACATCTTGACCTGGTAAGATCTAAATATTTTGTATTTCCATTTGAGGTTCTTAGTTAAGATGTCTCATCACACCAAGCTTGATGAAAATATTGAGGGAGCTGATAATTTATGAGCCTGGAAGTATAGGATCTCCCTGGTCTTGGAAGAAAATGAGTTGGACTCCTATATCAGTGAGGAGGTTCCAGTTCTAGAGGGAGATGAGGCCAAGGCCTTACATAAGAAGACTCTTGGTTATGGCAAAGAAGATCATTGCTGATTCTATTAAGGATCACCTCATTCCACAGGTGTCCTCCCTAAAGACACCTAAAGCTATGTTTGATGCCCTAACCAAACTGTTTGAAGGGAAGAACATCAATCAGAAGATGACTCTAAGGAACCAGTTGAAGAATGTAAAGATGCAGAATGAGGAGACCATCTAGTCATACTTCACAAGGGTCTCTCAGATCAAAGAAAATATGGAACCAGCAGATGAAGAAGTGGAGAATGCATAAATTGTAATGACAACCTTGAATGGCCTCCCTAGGTCATGGAATTCTTTTGTCTAAGGAATCTGTGCTAGGAAGAAGTTAGTCAAGTTCAGTACACTGTGGGAAGAATGTTCATAAGAAGAAGCTCGACTAGAAGCTCGAGAAGAAAATATGGGAATTGAAGATCAAGCTTTCATAGTACACTCCAGAAAAGGAAGAAGGGAAAATCATCATCACCAAGGTAAGCATTCTCATCAGAAAAATAATCATGTAAGAAGGGATCCATCCAAACTCGAATGTTATACATGCGATGAAATATGACACTTTGCTAGAAATTATCCCATGAATAAGAATGGATCCAAGAAGAATAAGAACAAAAAAATAAGACATCATGCTCACACTGCTAAGGATGATGATCCTCCCAAGAAGAGAGTAAAACAAGAAAGTGAAGACTCTTCAGGTGAAGATGAATATGTCTAATCTCCGCTCTCATGGGAACCGTCACTCATGGAAGAAAATATTGGCTTATTGATAGTGGGGCTTCCAAAAACATGGCGGGTTTCAAGGAATCCTTTGAGAAACTATCTGAACATAATTCACCCCATAAGGTGAAACTTGGGGATGACTACCAATATCCCATAAAAGGTAGTGGTGAATCCTCCTACAAGCTAGACTCCGAGAACCGTCACTCATGGAAGAAAATATTGGCTTATTGACAGTGGGGCTTCCAAACACATGATAGGTTTCAAGGAATCCTTTGAGAAACTATCTGAACATAATTCACCCCATAAGGTGAAACTTGGAGATGAGTACCAATATCCCATAAAAGGTAGTGGTGAATCCTCCTACAAGCTAGACTCCGGAAAGTCCATGAAAATGAAGGATGTCTTGTTTGTACCAGGACTAAAGAAGAATATTCTATCCATATTAGCACTAGATGCAAAAGGCATGAGGGTTGCATTTGTAGATGGCCAAGTCCTCATGTGGTCAAGAGGAAAGACTATTGATGATGCAATAGTGATTGGAGAACAAGAAGGAGGATTATAAAAATTGAAGGGCCATCCAGAACAAGCTTTGGTCCATGACTCATTAGAGAAAAATGAACTTTGGCACAGAAGGCTTGCACATGTGCATTACAGATCACTACCACTTGCAAGAAAAGTTGTTGAAGGTCTTCCAGAAATTCAAGAAAAACATGAAGGGGTATGCAAAGGATGTGCGAAAGGAAAGAATACAAAGTAGACATTTCCAAGTAGCGAGAGCAAGGCAAAAGAAATCTTGGAAATCATCCACTCCGATGTATGCAGACCAATGTCATCAAGTTCACTAAGCGGGTATGTATACTATGTTTATTTCATTGATGAATTTTCTAGGAAGACATGGATTTACTTCATGAAGAACAAAGATGAAGTTTTCAGCAAGTTCAAGGAATTCAAAGCCTTGATCGAGAACTACACAGAAAGAAGATCAAGACCTTTCGATCAGATAATGGCAGAGAATTCACATCAAATGAATTCAAAGACTTATGCAAAGAATCAGGGATTAAGAGGGAGTTATCCACTCTATATAATCCACAACAGAATGGGGTTGCAGAGAGGAAGAATAGAACTATCATGGAATTTGGCACAAGAGAAATGCTTCATGATCAATATATTCCCATGCATATATGGGAAGAAGCTTCTAGAGCAGTAGTGTATGTACAGAACCGTACTCACACAGAGTACTCGAGAATAAGACACCTGAAGAAGTATTTTCCAGCAAGAAACCAGAAGTTAGCCATCTCAGAATATTCAACTGTCTAGTGTACATACAAATTCCAAAAGAGAAGAGAAAAAAACTAGATCGTTCAGGAAATAAGGGTATATTTGTAAGATACTCTGAAAGCTCGAAGGATTATAGAATATATTTCCTAGGATTCAAGAATATTGACATCAGTAGGGATGTGACATTTGATGAAGACACATCTTACAACAAATCTAGAAAGAGACCTGCTGAAGATCCGGAAGAAGCAGAAGCACCCAAAATTCATGATAGAACCATGAACGAAGAATTTCAAGAAGAAGATCGAGAATTTGAAGAACCACAAAGACCTGTAGATCCACCTCAGGAGAATAATTCTCACAAGAGGAAACCTACTTGGGTACGAGAAATTATCCAAGGTGTAGAAAGATATGGAGCTCTAGAAGAGAGTCACAGATATAGAAAGAGTACTAGATCCCGCTCTGGGTATGTAGCTTTATTGTGTGGCTTTATCAATATAGAACCTTCCAACTATGAAGAAGTGGTAGAACGAAAAGAGTGGAAGGATGCTATGATCGAAGAATATCAATCGATCATGAAGAATGATGTTTGAGATGTTGTCCCCAGACCAGAAGGGAAGTCCGTTGTAACTTCCAAATGGATCTACAAGATCAAGCATGCTTTAGATGGTAGCATAGAGAAATATAAGGCAAGATTCGTGACTCGTGGTTTCTCATAGAAAGAAGGAATAGACTATGAAGAAACCTTTGCACCTCTAGACAGATACACTTCCATCAGATCAGTACTTGCTCTGGCTACAGTGATGAAATGGAAGATACACTAAATGGATGTCAAGACTACTTTCTTGAATGGTGTAGTGGAAGAGGAAGTGTATGTAGAACAACCACTCGGTTTTGAGACAATGACATGGAGTATCATGTGTACAGATTGAAGAAATCCTTATATGGTTTGAAACAGGCACCCAAGACATGGTACAGCATAATTGATAGCTTTCTATCCATTTTGGGATTTACCAAGAGTAAGGCAGATTCCAACCTTTACTACAAGGTTGAAGATGGCAACCCAATGATGCTCCTACTGTATGTAGATGATCTGTTTGTAATGGGTATGGATGGGTTGATTGTTGATATGAAGAGAAAGCTTGCTGCCAAGTTTGAAATGAAGGACTTTGGTATGATGCATTATTTTCTAGCTATGGAGGTGTGGCAGAATGCGGATGGAATCTCCCTCGGACAAGGGAAGTATGCAGTAGAGATCCTGAAGAGGTTTGGCATGATGGAATGCAAGGCCATGACCACACCTATGGCATCAAACCTGAAGCTATTGAGTGATGCTCCATTAGAGACAGTTGATGCTATGATGTATCGTCAGATGATTGGGTCCTTGATGTACCTGACGAACACAATACCAGGAATTTGCATTGCTGTGAAAACCTTGAGCCATTTCTTGACAGATCAGAGACATGTTCACTTGATTACTGCAAAGCATATTCTGAGGTACCTGAGGGGTACAATTGATTATGGGCTCAAGTATGAGGTGAATCAGAATATTAACATGGAGGGTTATGTTTATTCAGATTGGGCAGGCAGTGCCATCAATAGGAAGAGCACTTCAGGGTGCTACTTCAGTATGGGATCAGGTGTGATCTCTTGGTTTAGTAGGAAGCAATCTTGTGTGGCATTGAGTATATCTTAAGTAGAGTATGTCATAGCTTGTTCAACTAGTTGTGCGGTAGTATGGCTGTGGAAGCTACTGTCTGATTTATTTGATCTCTAGATGGATGCTACGTGTATACATTGTGACAACCAGAGTTGCGTGAAGTTGTCAGAGAATCCATTGTTCCATGACAAGTCGAAGCATATCGAGATCAAGTATCACTATATCAGGGATATGGTGCAGAGGGGAATAGTGAAGCTCTAGTATATTGCGATGGAGGAACAGATAGCTGATGTGCTAACAAATCCATTGGCTACGGTGAAGTTCAAGTACTTCAGGGAGAATCTTGGTGTTCTCCAGATCGAGGTTTCCTCCAAGGGGAAATGATGAGACCCAGAGCCATTCTGACATGGTGAGAGGATTGGTTCCTTCCATGGTTAGATGTAAGGGCTGAGCCATTCTGTCATGGTGAGAGGATTGGTTCCTTCCATGGTTAGATGTAAGGGCTGAGCCATTCTGTCATGGTGAGAGGATTGGTTCCTTCCATGTTAGATGTGAATGCTGAGCCATTATGATGTGACTGTAGGATTGGTTCCTACATGATCAGAAGTAAGCACTGAATGCCATTCTTAGAATGAAGGAACCTAATCAGTTACAAGGTAGATCATTCTGGGACTGGGGGCCATTCTGATATGACTGTAGGATTGGTTCCTACATGATTAGATGTGAGTGCAAGCCCTTCTGACATTGGTTGTCAGATGTAAGTGTAGAGCCCTTTTGACATGAAGGATTGGTTCCTTGCATGGTCGAATATAAGTGCTGAGCCCTTCTGACATTGGTTGTCAGATGTAAGTGTAGAGCCTTTTAGCATGGAGGATTGGTTCCTAGCATGGCCGAGTGTAAGTGCCGAGCCTTTTCGACATTGGTTGACGGATGTGAGTGCTGGGCCTTTCTGACAGGGTTGTGGGAGGTGTTCCAACATGGTCAGATGTGAGTGCTGGGTGTGCCTTTCTGATATGATTATAGGACTGGTTCCTACCTGATCAGATATAAGTGTTGGGTAGGCCATTCTGACTTAGGGTCAGATATAAGTGCTGGAAGAAGACCTACATGGAGGCTAGGCCTGCAACCAACATGAAAAAGGGATGGATCTGTAGAACTTTATGTGATGAGAAGAATCACGAGATAGCACCCGTGAAGATCTAGTGATGATGATCCAGCAGAGATGATCCAGATCCAGTGATGATGCTCCAAAGATGATCCAGATCCAGTGATGATGATCCAGATTGAGGGATGATCCAGATCTAGATAGAGATGACTTGAAGATGAATATGAATTGAACATAGAGATGAATTGAAGATGAAGATGATGAGGACTCGATGATGATCCAGATGATACAGAGAAGAAGACTTGTACTGATAAATTGTGTCGAGAGAATACCTTTGTAGTTAAGAGGGAGTGTTGATGTAATTGTAACTTTGGAATGTATTCACTTGTATTTCTTATGTATTGTAACCCGATGTTTATTCTGGGATGTATTTGTAATTTACTTGAGTCATGTCATGCCCCGAGGTTCCTATCGAGAGTTTCTATAATGTAAACAAGTCATGTCAAGTCAAGGTGGGTAACCCTCCTCTTGTCTAATGGTTAAAGTCCTTGCATTTTAAGGGCACTAGGGTTATTAGACTCACCTAGTGAAGTTGGCCCTAGTTGGGTTTAGTCAAGTTAGGAATTAGTATAAATAGAGAGCTAGCCTATCTATTTATCACACACTCATTCACACTTAGTTGTAGTGCATAGCTGAGAAAGACACTGGGGAAAGGAAGAAAGAGGTTACTGCTGTCGAGAGATCACCTTACTATTTTTGGGTTTCACTTTTGGTTTTGATTCAATCTATGAGGAAGTTGCGGGGTTTTCTCCATTTATGGTTTCCCCGAGGAAAAAAACTGTGTTCATTGTCTCTTGTGTTTGATTGTTGTTCTTGTTGTTCTCTCATTTAAAGATCCTAATGTTATGCTAATATTAATGTTAAAAATATAACACTTATACTAATTCCTGACTTGACATTAAGTCACCAGGGACGACTTCTCTATGAGAGTCTAATAACCCTAGTGCCCCGCAACTGCGGGGACTTTAACACTTAAACAATAAGGAGGTTTACCTTCAATGAATTTACATGACTTGTTTACTTTATTGATTCTCTCGATAGGATCATTCAGGTATGACATGAAAGAATTACATCATTGATACTCCCAATAGGGAAATTGGGGTATAATATACAAGTGAATACATTCTGAAGTTACAAATACATCAACATCTTGTTATCGTGGCCATGCTTCTCATCCCTGGTTTTACTTTTGTTTTGCAGGTGCCAAAAAGGAATGAGGAGCAGCGTGGATTTACTTCTATGGGATCCAAACATTTTCACTCGTGGCCACAGTATGCTTGTGAGTGAGTTTTTACTTGCTACCCTTCATCCCTCATGGGTAGACTGTGCATAGATTTGATTGGTTTGGGTTTTATGTTGTGGGTTTCGATGTGGGGGTTCTTAAGATTCACCTTTGGGCATAATATTACAGACTTGGGTTTTGAACAGTATCTTGATGGCTTCAGTTCTGGACTAAAGTCGCACTCCCTCTGGTTTTGTGTATAAATTTGGGTTTGAAATTGTACTTGGGTTGTTTAGCAATGAAGAGATGAAAGTTTGGGCTTCTTTGTACATTTGTTTTTTGTTTATGTAAGTCATGTTTTTAGTTGGGGATTTTAGCCATGGGATACACCATTGCTTGCAATGGTGCACTAGCCCATTGTCATGCATGTGTAAACTTGTTTATGAACTTTAATATCACGACTGTGTATTTTATTTGGAAAGATTTGTGTAAATGGATGCATACTATTTTTATTACTTGATTTACCATGGTTTTTAACTTATGATGTGCATAGCATGATTTCGTTGTGTTATTCTGTTGTTATGGTGGATTATGTGGGCATTCGCCGGCTTGAGGGATATGTGTGTGACGACATTACTTAGCTTGTTTTGTAACACATGGACAATGTGGGTATAGGCCATGCCATGAATGGCATGAGCCTTCCCATAATGTTGTGATAGTATAGCATAGGGTTAATTTGGTAGGACTGTGTATTAAATTTAAAACTTAGCCGAGGTCGTGACTTAGGTGAGTACTGTGCATTCGTTGGTTTCGTAGAGGCCAGGGTTTAAGGCCCTCGATGGCATTCGTTGTATTAGCCGGTAGATGGAATCTGTGTATTTATATGATATTTGATGTATTTTATAAATCACAGCCCGCATACAATTTGATGTATAACGTGGCCTGTGTAAGAATGGTTATAGGATTTGGATTGTTTTTTTGTACGTATAATACTTATGGGTTTTTACTATGGCTTTGCCATGGGTTTGGATATCCACAGGAATCGATGTTGTGACCTCTGTTGACAAGCAGGGTTTTAATGTAATGTAATAAAATGTATTTTAATAGATAAAAGAAAACTAGGCTTGCATGCCCACATGATTCAATTCCTATTTCTGTTGCAATACATGGATTTATAATATGACTTTGATGTGGTTTTAATCTGATATGATTATTGTATATGATGTATTATTTTAATTTGGTTATGGTAATGTTTGTTGAGTTATGAAATTTTGTTTATGGTTATATATAGATGGAAAATTTAGAACTGTGGATTATTTTATATGAGTTATGATCAAAGAATTGTAAAGGACCACATGGATGGTCACGATGCCTCCTCTGACTATTTATAATGTTGTTTCATTTATGTGGAGTATTTTTAATGTAAATTTGTAATATGGATACAGACATTGAGAGGTCTTAGATGAGTTATTTAATTTTAGAATTAAATGTATAGATAGTTTTCATAAATGTTTATACCTGATGGCCTTATTTATATATATTCATATATTTATCTATAAAGTAGTTATGTTTGCAAGTAATACCCTAAGGTAACTATTTAGTATATATATTTCTCTTAATCTTATTCTTATGATTAAATCTACTATAATCTGAACCTGTCTCTACTAACAAATGTCATGTTAGTAGTGTTATAAAGAATAGATGAGAAATAAATAGCAGGTCTGGATTTACCTAGTTTACAGTAATATTTTTTTAGTATTGAATGAATACTGAAACAGAATTTAGAGATGCAAGTCCTAGCTATATACAACCTATGATAACATTTACAACCCAAGGGAGTATAGAAGAGAATACAAAACCTAGCAGAGTCTAGCCAGCAAATCAAATACATAGAGTTAGTAAATACATTGGAAACATTCATCTAACATATCCATCATATAATCTAGAAGATAGCATAGACAGTTTAGGGTTTAGATTTTAAGAAATGTAACCCTAGGAGATATGGACAAAACCATAATTTCCAAGGTTAAAAATATATAAAAAGCATTTATATAAAGCAGCCAACATTTACCCTAGAAATGAACTTAACATACTAAGAAATCAAACCTATAGTTTATCTTCCTAAATCTCCTTTAATGGCTGAACTTGCACACTTTTTAAATAACCAACATTATCAATTTAAGACAGATCTGACCTTTGATTTTGATGACCAAATCACTTGGGAACTACCACGTTCATCCCAACCATGACTCAGAACTATTCCTGGTTCTAATCCGGACCCCCCCAAGCTGGAATCCAACATGAAAGTAGCTTAGAGCTCCTAAGGCAGGGTTTCCTAACTAGTATTATGTTCTGAATTAATCCTCTTTTCCTTACAGGAGAAAGTTCTCTAGGAAAACAATTGAGAGGAAAAATAGGCAGAATAATAATTCTCCAAGATAAAAATCAGATCCCCTAAGCCTTTGCTTGGCTTCAGTATTTATAGACAGATTTTTTAGTCAAAGGGACAATTAAATCAAGAAACCTTGGTTTCTTGATTTAACCCTTTTTAATTACTGGGGTAATTTTCAATACTTAACCTCAGAAACTTTAACTAGTTCCTAGTTAAACTTTTATAGGTATTATACTATTTATAAATCCTTTAATAATAAATAATAAATGATGGAGCTTATTTTCTTTCTTTTATTTTAATTATATATTTAAGCATAATTAATTCTTTATACATACTATGTATTAAATACATAGTATTATAACACTTGTTAACATTTGTCTTCGGGCATCAGATACCATGATCCCTCGACTAAATGACACTTCTTCAATAAGGTCAAGTAGATAGGTGGCTTAGTTCTACTAGGCTAGGAAACTCTAAACATCCTTGCATGTTGGATTTCCCTCATATAATGTGGTAGATATTCAGTACTTTGATGACAATACATAAATTCAAAATTTTATTTAATCACTTATAAATAAGTATGATGAGATCAATATTTTTCTCGAATTGTTTTCACTTGGAAGTTATTAAATTCTTTGCAGTAACCCCTAGCACTTACCAAAGCCCATAATCAACGCCTATGGCAGGGAGTTACAAACATAGTGCAATTCCAGAGCTTTTTCTCAACACTAAATGCTAGTTTATACTTGTACGATATACCTAGGGATACAATGGCCAAGGATCCAATGCTTCAGAGCTTATGCTCAACATCAACATGGAAGGATCCAGGTCTTATTCCCAACACATCCAATTATATTTTCATGTGATCCAGATATTCTTGCTCAACACATAGGTAAGTACTCATGTTCTCCAGAGCTTTTTGCTCAACATAATTCATCAATAACTCAAGTGTTCTAGAGCTCCTCACTCAACACAAAACATCTCATCAATCACGTGCTTCAGGGTCCACGCCCAACACAAATAAGCATATACATATATCATCAATAATTGGGTTACACCCAATATACAAAAAAATCATCATGTTCATATGCAGTGGGGTCTTTGATCCAATATAAAATAAAACATCAAGATAATCATCATAATCAATAGGCACATGCCTATAAGTGTTAGTTCCAAAATTCGGGATATTACAACAATAAAGTGATACAAAATACATAGAGATCGAATATTCACAAATTGAGGAAGACATATGGAAGGAATGTCAACACAAGAACATATATATAAGAAGAGTTTATCAACCATTTCAAAAAATTCATTACAGAGTACTAGCGTAATAAACAACAAGACATTGAGAAATTACTTGACTCATCCCGGTGGTGGTCACTTAGGAGCACAATGAGATATTTATCAAACCTATAGAACTACAAGAGGTTGAGGAGGAAATGCACCAAATGGAATTGGAGAATAATCTTGGACCAGATGGCTTTACATCCAACTTTTTCCACTAATTTTTGGACCTCATAAAACAGGAAGTGTGGGAAAGTATTTAGGAATTACGCCAAGCTCAGGGAGTCCTAAGGTATTTCAAACCGACCTTACTGACTCTCATCCTCGATTCAGAGGGAGAGGATATGCTAAGTAATTTTAGATACATATCTATGGGCAATGTGATTTACAACATAATATCTAAAGCAGTTTCTAATATATTAAAGTCGATCCTCCCTTTCGTGATTAGCTTGGAGAAATCAGTGTTTGTTGGTCCAACCAGCAGCCGACACATTCACCTTTGACATGTTCTCCTTGAGCACTTGACAGTTTCACCTTCAACAGGTTCTGATTGAGTAGTCGATAGGTTCACCTTCAACAAGTTCACCTAGAGTAGCTGACAGGTTCACCTTCGACAGGTTCGCCTCGACTTACAACATACCAAAATTCTCTGCGACGGTTGAACTTCTCAACCATTATAACTTCTTTTGTAAATAAACATGGGGGTTAGTCACCCTATATAAGCATGTACATTATGTAATATATACATATTTCTGATCATCTATATGATTCCTCCATCTTTCATGGAGCAGAAGTAATAAATTGGTTCGAATTCTTGCATTATTATACGTGTGTATATTTATTATCTACCTAGTGTGTTTCCTGATTTGTTGATTCTTCTTATATTCTTCCTCAATAAAAGTTCTCAACTCATTCAGTCGACTGTTGTCCCTAGCATGCACTTGGAGATGGCCTGGACCATTGGTATCAGAGAAATATATTGTCCAAAGCTTAAGTTACATAAGCACTTCCATCAAAGTTATTTAACTTATTCCTATTCAGACATGCTCACAAACTCAACAAATCAAGCAGAAACTTCCTTCAACTTCAGAAAATATGGCTGAAGAAGCACATAATAGACATGCAACTGACAAGATAGAACAAATCATAGAAAAAGCACTGGCTCGCAATAGAACTGAAATGTTCACCCAGTTTAGCGATATTCTCATGAGAGTCACTATGAACTCTGGGGAATCCTTGATGTCATCTCACTTTGATAAAATCATCCCCTTCAAAGTGCAAATGAATCTGGACATACAGAAACTTGAAGGAAAGATTGAGGTGGAATCCATTGACAATTGGGTACAACAACTAGAATCTTACTATGTGGTAAATCAACTCTCTGAATTGGAAAAGATCACAATTGCATTCTTGAATATGTCAACCTCTGTACATTGTCGGTGGGATAATATATTGACAAAGATGGAAAAATAAGAAGACCCCATCAACACATGGGTAAAATTGATTAAATAGGTCTAAAAGGAGTTCTACCTACCCAAGTACCTTGAACAACAGTACCAGAAGTGGTGACAACTAAGGAAGTGGAAATACCAGCCCATATAGATTTAAACAAATGAGTTATATCGACTCATGGATAGACATGGTGTCCAAGAATAAGTGAAATTAGTTGTCTTGAAGTACGTTAGCAGTTTGTCCCCACACATTCAGTAAGAGATGGATTTTCTGAAAGTCAAAATTCTTTTGGATGCATTTCATTACACTAGCAAGCTTGCAGCCAAACAAAAAGGAAAAATACATTTCATGAACAAGCCAACGGGTCGAACATCCGACAAGAAGTCATGAACCAACTCCAATAAGTTCAAGAACTTTTCTCAGCTGACTTTGCCAAATCCCGATCATCAAAAGAAGAACTTTCAGAAAGGAAAGAGGGATCATAGAAAACAATATCCTACCAAAAAATGGTGTGATTATCACAGTTCATCATGGCATGATACGTCAGAATGCAAAGCTTGAAAGATATTTTTGGAAAAATTGTCGACATCCAACTTGTCCAACCGAACCCTGGTAGAATATGATCTAGATGTATCAACTCTCTTGGCTTTGAAATCGACCACTCTAACATCCTCAACCATCGTCGATGAGGAGGAATCAGAGTGCCTATTCCATACACGGATATGGGTTCAGAACAATCCATTACAACTAATTGTGGATATTGGTATCCAGAAGAACTTCGTTTCTGAAGATCTTGTGAATAAATTAGGTCTTGTCACCACTCCACATCCTTAGCCTTACAATATTGGTTGGATGAAATGTGGATAGGAACTAAGGATCATAGAACAATGCCGACCCACCTACTTCATTATCCTTTTGAAGATGAAGTACTCTGTGATGTGGCACCACTTTGCATAGTTGCCACTCTATTCGGTAAACTCTACCTATGGGATCAACATGGTACATATCAGTCACGACCTCAGAAGGTGATTGTCAAAATCCAAAATCAATGGTATGACATACCAGAGCGACAACCCACATCACCGGTTTCTATGATATCTTCCAAGAAAACAAAGAAGCTTATCAATCATGCTCAAAAGTTTGCATTAATCATGATAAAGCCTCAACATTCCAAGAAGACTTCAACAATGAGTGGACTCACCGACCAGAGTGACTCCAAACAACAAAAATAGATCAACAACATTATCCAGGCACACGAGAACATATTTCTAGCACCGGAAGGAGTACCTTTGCACTGTTAGGTAAAACACTCGATTGAACTTGTTCATTGTTCTTCATTACCTAACACATCTTTTGATAGAAGATCCATTCTCGAAAATGAATACCTTCATAGGAAAATCTAGGATTTGATCAAATAGTGTCATATCTACCCTAGCTCCTCTCCTTGTGGAAGTCCAGTTGTCCTAGTTCCAAATAAAGTCGAGACTTAGCGCAATTGCATTGACTATCGGGCTCACAAAAAAATTTGATTGAATAATAGATACCCTCTTCAATGAATTTACGAAGTTATCGACAATATTAAAGGTGCTAAGTTCTTTATGAAACTCAGCCTCAAGTCGGGATACCACCAAATTCCAATCGATTCTACCGATGTATGGAAAATGGATTTCAAAACCAAGGAAGGATTATTTGAATGGTTAGTCATGCCTTTTGGTTTAACCAATGCACCTACAACCTTCATGAGTTATATGGATGACCTTCTACATCCTTTCATTGATAAATGTGTCATTGTCTATCTCAACGATATCTTTATTTTTAGTCAATCATGGGAAGAACATGTGAAACAACTTCAACAAGTCTTTGACACTCTCTAGCAACATCGGCTATATCTAAAAATGGACAAATGCTAATTTGCGATGAACATCATCAAATATTTGGGGTATGTAATTGACTTTGCAGGAATTCATGTTGACCCAAAAAAAGTACATATCCTCAAATATTGGCCCATTCCTCAAAACATTCAAGAACTAATAAGTTTTCTTGGTTTGGAAAATTTATATGGATGATTCATACTTGAATTCAATCACATCGCATGGCCTTTGAATCAGCTATCGAAAGGAAATAGGAAACTATATTCAAGTGGACACTCCAACAACAACAAGATTTTGGACAAATAAAAAACAATCTTTGTACTGCACCAGTACTTGTGTTACTTGATTTTCATCATCCCTTTGAGATTGAGACGGATGCATCTGACTAGGCCCTCAGTGCATTGATCACTCAGTCATGTCACCCAGTCATGTTTCATTTCGATACTTTCAATGACACTGCTAGAAGGTAATCGACATATGAAAAATAAATGTACGCCATAGTGCAATCTCTCAAGAAATGGAGACACTACATTCTTGGTAAGGAAATGACGATCCTCACTGACCATAAACCTTTGCAGTTTTTTTCGACTCATTCGAAACTACAGAAAACCCAACAACTCAAGTTGATTAATTACTTGCAACAATTTTAGTTGGTAATTAAGTATCGAAAAGGAAAATCCAATGTCGCATTCAATTGTATCAGTAGGCCACCCATTACTCTACTTTCTACACTGATGAGTATGCAGGGTTATGACACCACTACTTCGCCACAATTATATTTGGTAGACTTTGATTTTTCTACAATCTATCGACAACTTGAGACCGACATGTTGTCAACTGTCAACTACTTCTTGAAAGACACCTTGCTATAAAATCTTGGATAGCTTTGTGTACCATTCGATGAGCACCAATAGAAGCTCATTTAGGACACGCACTACAACAAGACTACGGGACAATTTGGTGTCTCAAAAACACTTGTAATCCTCCAAAATTGTTCATTAGAGGAAATTTCAATTTAAAAAGGGCCTTTCAAAAATAATCAAAATTCCATGTCATCATATATTAGCCAATCAAAATTCTTTAAAATTTAAAAAGGGAGCACCTCTTAAACAAATTTTTAATATAAATTTCGGGATATGTATCATATAAAAAACTACTTTTTTTGTCCGTATTTTTGACATATCTCCCTGTGTGTTTACTCAAATTTCGATCAAGAGAGCTTGTTGGATGCAAAATTAAATAATGTATCCAATGAGTACCCACTCAGAATACTTTTGACGTGCTCCGCTACTCCAAAAACAAGAAATACCTGTCATCATCACATTTTTTCAGGCATTTCTTTTTTTTGGGGTAGCGAGGCCCGTCAAAAGTATGCCAACTGGGTACTCATTGGATGCAAAATTTAATTTCACACACAACAAGCTCTCCCGATTGAAATTTGAGTAAAAACACAGGGAGATATGTCAAAAATACGAACAAAAAAGTAGTTTTTTCTTTTCTTCTTCCAAAATTAATAAATATTATTTTATTATTTTAACTATTGTTTTATTAATTTTCCTTAGGAGGCCCATTTTGATTTGGAATTTCCTCTAATGTCTACTAGCCTTCACTTAAATATGACGTCAACAAGTACATTCGATCATGCATGGTTTGTGCCATTGCTAAACCATCAAATCAACAACAAGGACTATAGACAACCCTCCCAGATCCTAGTCGACCATGGGAATCTATTTCTATGGACTACTTGACGAGATATACTACTACCAAACATCAACATGATGTGATATTAGTAGTAGTCAACAGTTTTTTCAAGAAGGCTATACTCATAAAATGCAAGAAGAATACAAAAGCATAGCAGTCTGCTCAACTCTTCTTCCAACATGCGTGGAAACATTATGGCCTCCCGATGACCATTATTTTTGACAGAGATACTAGATTTTTTAGCACCTTTTGGAAAAATATCTGGCAACATATCGACACGAGACTTTCTTTAACGATAGCCTTCCATTCCCAGATAGACGGATAGACGAAAGTTGTAAATTGCTTAATCGTACAATTGCTTCACATGTACAACCACAAGAATCGTCGAACATGGGATGAAATCATTCAATACATACCACATATTTAGAATCATGCTCAACACAACTCTACGGGAAAGAGTCGTTTTGAGATCTGTTATGGATTTCAACCCTTAGCACCTATTGAATTAATCAGTTCCTCGAAACAGCCAAATGACACTGACTTCGAAGGATGAGAAGTGGAGAAACAATTGAGGTTCATAGATCAAATCTACAACATTTAGAAGCAAGCACACAAAATGTTGCAATGAGCAAATGAAAAAGGTAATGCCTGACATGACAAGAATCATATTCCTCATTCATTCCAAATTGCGGATCAATCCTGGTTACATCTAAAGAAGGAGCGCTTCACTGGTCCATACAGAAAGGTGAAACCTTTGTGACATGGTCCATAAAGTATCCTTAAACATATTGGAAAAAATGATTTGTAGCTTGACATTCATGCATTCCTGTCCCACATCCAATTTTCAATATAGATCTACTTTGACCATACCATGCACCATTGTTGGAATAGAACGACTTGCAGACAGCACAACCCAAAGACATCCACCCAGATGTTTAGGAACCTATACTTTATGACACCATCATGGGATGACACACACCCCTTACAAGGATGAACTCCATTCCCTTGTTTCAAGTGGCTAAATCCGGACAACTCTCCACACAATGAAAATGGTACTCTGCTAATGAAGTCACCAGCAAGTTGCCTCACTGGAATGAATACACAATGGAGACCATTGTTTCTTAAGGATGGAGGAATGATTCAACCAGTAGCCGATAGGTTAACCTTCAACAAGTTCTCCTCGAGCAGCCGACAAGTTCACCTTCGATAGGTTCTCCTTGAGTAGCCGATAGGTTAGCCTTCTACGGGTTTACCTCGAGTATCCAACAAGTTCATCTTCGACATGTCTGCCTCGACTTACAGCATACCAACATGATATGTGACGGTTGAACTTCTGAATCATTATAACTTCCCTTTTAACTAAAAGTGGTGGGTAGTCACCCAAGCATCTCAGCACCCTATATAAGTACATACATTATGTAATATAGACATATCTCTAATCATCTATCTGTTTCCACCATATTTCATGGAGTAGAAGTAATAAATTGGTTCTATTCTTGCATATTGTCTATGTGTATATTTCTTGTCGACCTAGTTTGTTTCCTTCTTCGATGATTCTTCTTATAGTATTCCACCATAATAGTGCTTGACTCATTTAGTTGACTGTTGTCCCCAGTGTGGACCTAGGCATGTCTTGGATCATTTGTGGAAGGAATAAAAATCTTGGATGCCATTATCCTTGTCCATGAAGCTATACACTCCCTGAAACTCACCAAAAAACCTGGCATGATAGTTGAACTCCACATAGCCAAAACTTATGAAAAACTAATTTGGTATTAAATGAGGGAAATCTTGAAGGAATTTGGATTTAGAAGAGACTCGATATAGTGGGTCATGAACATGGTTTCATCCACTTCCTTCTCAATTTTTCTGAATGGCTCAACCACCCTCACTTTGAATCTGAATTGAGGCATTCATCAAGATGTCCCCCTATTCCCCTTCATGTTCATCATCATTGCTAAGGGCCTTAGCCGGATTATCTAGGCCCATTCATCCAGAAGAGAAATATGAGGTTTAAACCTCCATATGGGGACTAACAAAGAAACCCACCAAAATTTTGTGGATGACACTATGCTAATGGGGACTTCCAGTCAAGAAGTGTTTTACTGTCTTTTCCAAGGCTTCCAGTTTCAAAACAAATCTGGAAAAATCTCAAATTTTCTTCTTTAACACCCTAAGGGTGACTCAAAGGAGCACCATTTGCATCCTAGGTTACACAGTTGGAACTCTCTCATCAAAGCATCAAGGCACCCCTATGGTGGAAAGGACAATGAGGAAGGTTTCCTCATACAATCTTCTAGGTTGCATGAGCAAGAAGCTATCTGGGTGGGAAATAAGGCCTTTAAAGTTTCCAAGTAGACTTATCCTCGTAAAGTTCATCCTCTAGGCTATGACAATTGATTTATTCTCAGTTTTGGTTGCTTCGAAGGAAATCCTCAAGTAAATGCAAAATTCCAATGTGTTTTCCTATGTGGGGGGTGCATCCATGGAAGTGGGTTACAATTTTTGATAAGGAAATCTCAGAAAAATACAAAAAACGTACCCTCGATCGAGGTGTTTATACCTCGATCAAGGTTTTAACAAATGATCGATTGAGGCTTTATTAAACCATTAATCAATCTTTTGATAAACCCTCGATCGAGGTGTTATGACCTCGATCAAGTTACCGACCTTGATTGAGGTCCTTGTTAAAAAAAAAAAAGAAAAGGTCGTGGGAATCCGCGGCGTATTTCTCATTTTCTCCATAGAATGACCTCGATCAGGCTGCAGCGCAACCACAGACCTCGACTGAGCTAGACCAAGCTACAATACAAGCCACGACAACCCCTACCTTTCACCACGATGTCGGAGTAGAGAGGTAACACCCAAAGCTTACTTTTTGAAATTTAAATGGATTTTTTTAAAAGTTTTCAAATGTTTGGTTAAAATTGAAAAAAAAACATTGTTATAGATGTTTTTAGGTTAGTTTTTTTGTCTAATTTGTTTGAAATGTGTGCCGAGAAGCAAAAATGCTACCGAATTTTTATAATATTGTAATTGAAATTTGTTATTTAGTTAATTTTTTTGTTTTATATATATTTTGTCAAGTGGTAGCATTTATGCCTCTAGTCTAATTTTTAAATGTGTGCCTGAAAAGCCTAAATGTTGCCCAATTTTTTTCAATCCTCCAAGAATACACAGAGGATTGAAAAAATCCAAATTCGTTAAATTTAAAATTGTTTGTATAAATATTTCTATCAACCGACACTGTTTACGCTGCCGGTTTAATTTTGAAATGTGTGCTGGGAAAGTAGAAATGATGCCTAATTTGTTTCAATCCTCCGAGAATATACAGAGGATTGAAAAATTTCCAAACCCTAGAGGTGAGACAATTATGAACCTTAAACCGGCGGAAGCATTTATCTAAACAACCCTTATATTTAAATTTAAATATTTTGATATATATATATATA